>JAECXB010000262.1:0-47344 GCA_018151435.1 Zaprionus africanus | reverse complement strand
AAAAAGTCGGTGTATGCACTTTTTGCTAATGCCAAATAGAAGTGGCAGCGGTGGAGTTATACAGTAGCTTAGCGGAGTGTGTGCCGGATTCGAATACCAATGATGTTGACAATGTTCGGGTTCGATTGCAGCCGCGATCAATGTGTGAAATGGTTTCCTCTTTTTTTTTCTTTTCTATTAAATAATTTAAAAGCTTAACAAACAATAATTTTTAAATTTTTTGGAGCTCAACATATTTAATTAGTAAACTTTTATAAACTTTGCCGAATGTTGCACAAATCTGCCAGTTGCGTATGTGTGCTTCGGCACTACGGCAATTGATGCGTGTTAGAGCGGGACGCCGAAACATAAATGTGCAAATGCAGATATGCATGTATCGGCGTCCCGCTCTAACATTCGTGTACATTGTTTGTCTTAACTATTGCATAAAAATATGAAATTTATTTTGGGAAACAAATTATTTTGATATTTAATTAAATAATTTAGAGGGTGTAGTTTTCGACTGTTGTTTTTCTTTTTAGTTTATAAGAATAAAAATAAAACCAAAATAAAGTAATTGAAATAAAAAATTGCACTAGCCGCCGCTAGGACTCGAACTCACGCACAAACGGATTCTCCAAGAATTTCCGTCTGCCACTATAACCACTAAGCCACTGCCTCATTTGTAGATCGATCGGCAAAGTTGCATTCTGAGCTGGCAATTCTGTTACCATTATATGCTAATAAAAAGTTTTGTGAAATGCTGTGTGTCCGACGCTAGATTCGAACTTCGGTATTATGCGTAAATTAGGTCTTAATATACGCATAGGTATACGTTCAAATTGAGTTTAATTCGGATCATATCTCACTTATTTTTAGTCCGATTTAACTGAAATTTTCAGAAAACACCCGTCGTAATGTATTTGTCATGTGAGATGTACAACTTTTGTTGTTGGGTTTATATTGTGTATATTAAATTGTTATTACTGATTTACAGAGGCGGGAAGGGGCGTGGCCAAATTTCAAAAAAACTTTGAGACACTGCAACATACACGGATCTTCTCACAAAATTTGAAGACTCTAGCTCTTATAGTTTCTGAGATCCAGGTGTTCATACAGACAGACAGACGGACAGACAGACGGACAGACGGACAGACAGACATGGCTCAATCGACTCGGTTGTTGATACTGATTCAGAATATATATAGTTTATGGGGTCGGAGATGCCTCCTTCTGCCTGTTACGCACATTTGCGTTCCGACAAACACAGTAGACCATGAATTTTTTTAAAATCCATGGCCTAAAAAAAGAGGAAACATCGCGGCTGCAATCGAACCCGAATATTGTCAACATCATTGGTATTCGAATCCGGCACACACTCCGCTAAGCTACTGTATAACTCCACCGCTGCCACTTCTATTTGGCATTAGCAAAAAGTGCATACACCGACTTTTTGCCCTCTCGCCCTACCTAATGCTTATAATTCTTGTCTATTCGGTTTTGCATTGTTTATGCGTTCTTCTTCTTCTGTCTGTCAATTGAATTTGTGCGTGTCATTAATTAAATAATAAGAATATAAAATTTATATTTTTATTTTAAATGCTTAATAATAATTCAAACAAACCAAAATTGTCATTATAAATAAGGGAAAATATATTATACGCGGTATACCATGATAATCCATGGCCTTCTACCGTCAGCACCTGACTGTAGCGTTCGACTGGTTTGGACTGATTTTATTTGATATGTTTTCCCTTTTTTTAATGTATGTATGTATATGTGGTAAACAATAGTTTTGGTAGACTGTTTGTTTTGTTAAATAAAGTATATGTTTATTTATGCTTAAGATTTATTTAGATTAAAATAAAAGTTTTTAAAATTCACAAGGCGGCACGTGTGGTGTGCTTGACAGATAGCGATGGAACGAGGAAGAATTAGCGATGATTACAAGGATATCGATTACAGATTAATATCTATGCAAATTAAAATTTAAATAATTGTGATTGGCAAATTTAAAGGGTTGCCAGATCTCCATAGTACTCCCTCCTAGACTTCAAGTTGTGAATCGACCAGGAAGTCTAATAGTGCGGCGTGGGCTAGATGTCTGATGACGTAGAGATGACTTGTTTTGATTTGGCGGTTGATCCATATGTGTAGATGGTATGTCTTTATTGGTTATGGACGGTTTTGTTGCTGCTTCTGATGATGATGTTGTTGATTCTGTTGATGATGATGTTGCTTCTGATGATGAAGCTGTTGATGGTGATGCTGCAGGTGATGATGATGCTGCTGCTGCTGATGATGATGATGAATCATTATGTGACTCAATAAATGCTGGTTTGAGCCGATCGTTTTATATTTTGATTTAACTTCATAAGGTCCATCGTAAGGCGGCTGCAATGATCCGCCTACTGTATCGTTGCGTATGAAAACATGAGTTGCTTCGTATAGCTGTTTAAATACAAATGGCTTTGAATTGTCGTGATGGGCTGTTTGTGTAGGGCGAGTGTCGTTCATCATTTCAGTGAGATGTTTTACAAACTCAATTTGCGGTAAAACATTTTTTTCCATATGAAGAAATTGTCCTGGAAGTCGTCAGGTTTGAATGCTGATCGTAGTCCTAACAATATGATTGGTAGTTTGCTTGGCCAGTCAATTCTGTTTTAACACATTATGGCTGTTTTAAGAGTACGATGCCAGCGCTCAATGATTCCATTAGCTTGCGGGTGATATGCAGTAGTACGTATATGATTGATGCCGAGAAGCCGTGACAATTCGTTGAAAAGTATTGATTCGAATTGTCTGCCTTGATCAGTGGTGATACGGGCAGGTACTCCAAAGCGGGATATCCAGACGTTAATGAGAGCTGCGGCTACCGTCCCTGCTTGCATGTCTTCAATTGGAACAGCTTCCGGCCACCGAGTGTAGCGGTCTATGATTGTGAGACAGTATCGAAATTGGCCAGATTGGGGTAAAGGTTCAATCAAGTCCAAATTTATGTGTTCGAAACGATGTGCTGTCAATTCATAGTGTTGAAGTGGTGAATGAACATGACGAGTTACTTTGCATCGTTGACAAGGAATGCAATGTTTGACGAAACTGGCGATTTCCTTGTGCATCTATGGCCTTCGATGCACAAGGAAATCGCCGTTTGATGATCTTCGATTTTTAAGATTGATGTTTCTGAGTGTTAACAGATTTGAGTTGCAGTGCTGTGTTGTTGTCTTCTAAAAGTTGTTTAAGCTCTGGGCAATTTTTTTGTGCTGAGGCTATTTGCTCGTAGTCGATAATGTTGCTTTTGATTGCTGCTATGCGAGACAATGTGTCTGTCGTGTTCTCGACTCCAGCGACGTGTAAGATGGTTGTTGTGAACTAACCAATGAAGTCCAATTGGCGGAGTTGTCTGGGTGATGCTTTATCCGGTCTTTGAGTGAAGACGTATGTATATGAGCGGTTTGTGATCAGTGCGGACATGGAATGATTTGCCTTCTAACATATAGCAAAAATCCTTGATGCTGAGGTAGATGGCAAGAAGTTCGCGATCATACGTGCTGTATTTGCGCTGAGCGTCTGTTAGCTTTACACTGAAAAATCCCATTGGTTGGTGTTCATTATTCACGATTTGGTGAAGAACTGCTCCGACTGCTGTATCACTAGCATCTGTGCTTAGCGAAAGTGTTGCATCTGGAGATGGGTGAACCAGGAGGGTTGCCGTTGCGAGAGAATGCTTGCACTGCACATTGGGCTAAATTCCAAAAAAGTGGCATAAAGTCGAAACATTTGTCGTCTCAAATCTTAATTTTAACTAAATATATTTAAAATAGATTATTAATATAAAAAGAATCAATAAATATTTTTGCTAAAAATGCAGCCCTGTCATTTTAATCGACTTTCAAAGTCAGGTGATTAGTCAGCTGACTTCTGTGATAAAATTTGGCGGGAAAGTTTTGCAAACTTTGTGGGATTGGCAATTTTACAAACTTTAACAAAAAAACATTTTAAAATATGGATTTTGATAACGAATTAATAAAATAAAAACATTTTGTGTTTAAATTGGTAGTTTGTTATTTATGTGTATTATTGTGTACTGTCCAAAAATAGATGAAATCAAACAAAATTGCTTGTGTTCCTTGCGTCATGTAATGTACAAGTTAACCAAAGTCAACGGTCTCAGAACTGCTGACTGAAATATGACGCCGGGAGAATCTGCAGACCAAGCAGTTGGCCGGATGTCGTTGCATAGCCGGCAAACACGACATATTTGCGTGGCCGCTATGAATATGATTGCGAAACAAAGTTTCGCTTTCATGTACTTCTAAGTTCACTATTGTATTCAGTTCGATTTTATGCTCGCTTGCCATCGCTTCGCCTGGCTCGAGTGATTAAATAAATAATTAATTAAACTCCTTGTCTTTCACTGTCGCGGCATCGCCCGACAATAGACTCGTAGAGCCGCGCGCGATTTACGCCGGCAATTAAATAATTGGCGCCCAACTAGTGGTAGTTACGCCACGACAAACTCGAAAAGTGACAACTTTAAACAAACTCGAAGAGTGACAACTTTAAACAAACACGAAAAGTGACAACTTGTTGAACTAAGCAGTTACGGCTGCACAGTAACAGTGATAAATCGCTCAAAATACTTGCGAGCGTAAATGTACCGTGCTCTCAGTGGTTGCGTAAAGCAACAAAGAACATTCAACGATTGCTGACCTAAGCCACTACAGGCAGCAATAGTAACAAGAACTCCTCCAATCGTCACAATTGACTAACGTGCGCAATTCCGCCGTTAATTCAAACTATATCGTTCACCGAAGCCGCTGGAGCTCTTCGGGCAGCGACGTACCGCGGGACAGCGGGAGCATCAAAAAGTACAACAACAACGTGGGAGCATCAGGATCCACAGCTGCAGCGAGGGAACTAGCTTAGGGCACTACACGAAAAGCATGTAAGTGGACTACCTCAATCAAACTTATTTTAAGTCACCAAAAAAAAAAAAAAAAAAAAAGGCCGACTAGTTTTGCAAGTTGTTTAATTTTTTTTAATAAAACAATATGTAGCGGAAAGTAAGGAAAATAGATGTGAATTCTTTGTCGTGAAGAGAGCTGAAACAAACCTTACGATTCGCATAGTTTATTATTTTCCCCTTTTGATTTCCACTTGTCTTTGTTGTTGTGTTTCGCACAACATTGTATCGTAACACGATCAGTTGAGTTCCGCGACACTCTTCGCCCATCCTCAGGCGTCGTGCCGCATGTAATTTGTTTACGTCTCAAGTTAATGTCATCGCCGTTCAGACAGTATAGAGATAAGCGTCAGCAGTATAGTGACTCTGACTCCGAAGGCGACCACCAGCGTATTCGAGTTCCAACACCAAGACTCATACCCCGTCCCCCCGCATAAACACCACCATGGACCCAGAACAATTGAAATTGCTCATACAGGCGGCCGTCACTTCAGCTTTAGCTGAACAAACAGCCTTGAGCCGGCAAAGGGAAGAGGCTCTTTCAAACAGGGTCAACCAGTTGTCCCAACAAATAGTGGCAATACATATCGTCGCACCAGAGGTGCAGGCGTACACTGCCATTGAGATAATAAACAGCGTCCGTTGTGATGAGCCATTAGATGCCGTCAAATGTCTGCCGGAATTTGCGGGAGTCCAGGAATCATATGTTTCCTGGAGACAGGCAGCCCTCGCCGCTTATCACATTTTTAAGCCATATAATGGCAGTTCACGCCATTATCAGGCTGTGATAATCATTAGAAGCAAGGTCAGGGGACCGGCTGATGCCGTTTTGGCCTCGTTTGGCACAGTCCTTAACTTTGACGCAATCATAAGTCGTCTTGATTTTACGTATAGCGATAAAAGGCCAATTCATGTGATTGAGCAAGAATTAGGTACGCTACGACAAGGTGGCCTGCCCTTGCTACAATACTATGATGAGGTTGAAAAAAAACTGACATTATTGACAAACAAAGTCAATATGTCTTATGAACCAACCCTGGCCAAGGGCCTGTGCGAAAAATTCCGTGACGATGCGTTACGGGTATTCGTATCAGGACTCAAAAGAAGCCTAACAGACGTTCTTTTTGCGGCAAAGCCAAAAGACCTTCCGCCTGCTCTTGCGCTAGCACAGGAGGTTGAATCGAACCATGAGAGATATGCGTTCGCGGCCAACTTTGCAAAAAGCCAAGAGGATAGGGATCGTAAGCCAAATGCCCGCCAACACGAGAAAACATCTCAACAGGCAGAGCTACAACCAAGCGGTTCAAAGAACACACATTTCAATAAGCATTCCAAGCAGCAGGGCCAATCCGGCCAGCGTGGTAGTGGACAACAGAACTCCGCAAATGCGCAAGAGCCAATGGATATAGACCCCTCTATTTCCAAGTTCGTTCAGTCCACACAATTCCCAGCTGCCATAAACAAGCGGTCGGCCACATCTGATCGCACTAACAGCAACCAAAAGCAGCAGAGAGTGAACCACGTCACTCAGGCTGCAGGGCAGGGAGCTGAGGCATACGTCAGTGCCGCCGGCAGCGCTGTGGCGCAGATTGACGACGTTGCCGACTCTGATTCCCTCAATTTTTTAGGGGAAAGTCCCTGCTGCCCGTCATCAGACGAAGAGTAGCAGGGCTAGACATGAGCTTCCTTATCGACACCGGCGCGTCAAAGAATTTTATCAGGCCACACAAAGAGTTACGTGGCGTGCGTCCGGTTAACTCCCCATTCAAAGTGCATTCGATCCATGGCTCAACTAGCGTCACACAGAAATGCTTTGTTGCGTTATTCAACGTAAAAGCAACCTTCTTCATACTACCAGAACTGTCAACCTTTGACGGAATAATCGGCCTCGACTTGCTAGCACAAGCTGGCGCATCGCTCTGTTTGTCCTCCGCTCAGCTTAGATAGGGCACAGAAGTCGAGAAAATATTTTTCCACAAGTGCGCTAATGTCAATTTCACCGATATAGATTGCGAAGACGCACCGGTTTCAGTGCGTAATACTTTCATAAAAATGTTAAGAACCAACAAGAAGGCCTTTGCAGATCCGAATGAGGCTCTCCCTTACAACACTTCGGTGGTTGCCACCATCAGAACAGTAAGTGAGGAGCCCATCTATGCAAAACTTTACCCGTACCCAATGGGCGTGGCCAACTTTGTCAATAAAGAGATCCAAGATCTCTTAAAAAATGACATTATTCAAAAATCGGCATCCCCTACAACAATCCCATATGGGTAGTAGACAAAAAGGGTACCGATGAGGAGGGCAACCGTAAAAAGCGGTTAGTAATAGACTTTCGCAAACTCAATGAGAGGACAATCCCAGATAAATACCCGATGCCAAACATCGCAATGATACTAGGCAATTTGGGCAGCGCCCGCTACTTTTCAACTCTGGATCTTAAATCCGGATACCATCAAATCACACTCGCAGAGCGAGACCGTGAAAAGACGTCTTTCTCAGTAAATGGGGGAAAGTACGAGTTCAAGAGAATGCCATTCGGCCTTAAAACCGCCGCCAGCATCTTTCAAAGAATTATTGATGACATCCTCCGTGAGCAGGTAGGCAAATTTTGCTACGTTTACGTTGACGATGTAATCATTTTCTCGAAGGACGAAGAGTCGCATGTCAGACATGTGGATTGGGTCTTAAGGAGACTACATGAAGCAAACATGAGAGTATCTGTCGAGAAGTCGCGTTTTTTTAAGGAAAGCGTGAACTTTCTGGGGTTCATAGTTACAAGCAATGGTGCAACTACGGACCCAGAGAAAGTTAGGGCCATAAAAGAGTTCCCAGAGCCCAAGACAGTGTATGAGGTCAGATCATTTCTAGGCCTTGCAAGTTACTACAGATGTTTCATTAAAGATTTCGCTGCCATAGCAAGGCCCATTTCGAGCATACTAAAGGGCGAGAATGGAACAGTCAGTAAGCACAGGTCGCGGAACATTCAGGTGCGCTTTTCTGAAGCTCAGCAACAAGCGTTCCAGAAGCTGTGTAACATTTTGACGTTAGAGAACGTCATGCTTAGTTACCCAGATTATACGAAGCCATTTGATCTAACGACAGATGCTTCAGCATACGGTATAGGCGCGGTCTTGTCTCAAGAGGGCCGCCCTATAACAATGATTTCAAGAACATTGAAGGACAGCGAAGCCAACTACGCTACTAACGAGCGGGAGTTATTGGCCATTGTATGGGCCCTGGCTAAGCTGCGGCATTACTTGTATGGAGTTAAAGATATAAATATCTTTACTGACCACCAGCCCTTAACCTTTTCTGTATCAGAATCAAACCCCAATGCAAAGATTAAGAGATGGAAAGCGCGCATAGACGAGTCTAATGCCCGGGTCTTTTACAAGCCCGGTAAAGAAAATCTCGTGGCGGATGCATTGTCCAGACAACAGCTAAACGCTTTGGATGAACAAGAACCCGAATCCTGCGCAGCAACAATCCATAGTGAGCTCTCCCTCACCCACACGATCGAGTCAACCGATAAACCGTTGAACTGTTTCCAGAATCAGATAGTACTGGAAGAAGCACGCCTCCCATCTAAACAGACTTTTATTTTATTCGGGAATAAAAGGCGGCACGTGGTTAATTTCGCCTGCAGAGAATCTCTGCTACACGAACTGACAGACATAATTGTCCCGACAAGCGTGAACGCTATTCATTGCGATTTGCATACGCTCGCAATGATACAGGATGCAGTAGTCCGGAGATTCCCGGCCACAAAATTCTGGTTCTGCAAGAACCGCGTGGTGGACATATTCAGAATAGAAGAGGGAAAGGAAATCTTGGCTGTTGAGCACAATAGGGCCCACAGAGCAGCACAGGAAAATGTGAAGCTGGTTTTGTCCGAATACTATTTCCCCAACATGGCTAAGCTAGCCGGCGAAATCGTTCAGAATTGCAAGACTTGTGCAAGAGCCAAATACGATAGGCACCCAAAGAAACAAGAGATCGGCGAAACGCCAATACCTTCAAACACTGGGGAAATGTTGCACATCGACATTTTCTCTACCGATAGGAAATTCTTCCTCACTTGCGTCGACAAGTTTTCCAAATTTGCTGTTGTCCAGCCGATTAACTCGAGAACCATTGAGGACCTGAAGCCAGCGCTGCTTCTACTCATGAATTTTTTCCCGAGTGCTAGAATGATATACTGCGACAACGAACCATCGCTGAACTCACACACAGTTACAGCCATGCTGTCTAACAACTTTGGCGTTAGCATTGCAAACGCACCACCACTGCACAGCACCTCCAACGGGCAGGTGGAGCGTTTCCACAGCACTCTGCTGGAGCTAGCCAGATGTCTTAAAATAGATAAGGGCATAAGCGACACGGTGGAAGTCATCTTGCTAGCCACCGCACAATACAACAAGTCGATTCACTCGGTCGTCAACAGGAGGCCAGCTGACATCGTTCAAACGCACCCCAATGAGTCACAAGAAGAAATCCGTAATAGAATTTTAAAGGCTCAGACTGCGCTCAGGGCCAGAGAAAATGCCACTCGGCAAAACAGGTCGTTTGATGTTGGTGAGAAAGTGTTGGTCAAGTCCAACCGAAGACTCGGCAACAAGCTCACGCCTCTATGCGAGGAAAGAGCTGTTGAAGCGGACATGGGGACCACAGTCCTCATTAAGGGGAGGGTGGTCCATAAAGACAACCTAAGGTAGCTCGCATGCGCGTACTTTGATTAATTTTAAACTTTTGGCCACTTGGCATAACTTTAATTAGATCTAAAGGTTTCAATGCCATTGGCATATAGCATTTAAGTTAAATATTTCCTGGTGTTGGGTTTTCATCTTTGCAAACAAAAAGTTAGTTAAAATTTCGCTTACAGGGTTGGACTCATCCTCTTCCTGTCTGTATCTTTGGCCTCGGTCCATGTTGAAAGTCGTAGCAGGCACCCCAGATGTCAAGGATTTAGAAAGGAGTAGATTTACAGAAACTCAGCTAATCAACGCACACAATAGACAAGTGGAAGTGAATACCAGAGTCCAAAGTCAAATTAATCAGCTAACAATCACTGTAAATACAATTCTCAAAGCAGCAAAGGATTCACAAATAGATTCCGGCCACTTATACGAGACCTTGCTAGCAAGAGACAGAATGTTGATGATGGAGTTGCAAAATCTCATGCTAGCCGTAACACTTGCAAAACTTAAAATTGTCAACCCAAATATTTTAGATCACGCAGACTTAAAGTCAGTTTGGCTTGAGGAGCCCACAGACACCCCTATAGGGGATCTCATGTCCGTATCGTCCGTCAAAGTCCTACAGTCCGTTAACGCCCTACACTTTATAATTAGGGTCCCCAAAATCAAATTTAGCTGTAAAAAGATTATTATTTTTCCCGTGGAGCAAAAAGGTTTCACATTGCGGATAGACGATAACATCATAGCGGAGTGCGACGGAGGGATTTACATGGTCGAAAATTGCACCGCCTCCCCCGGTGCCTCTTTCTGTCGTTTGTCATCAGAAAGTTCATGTGCCAGAGAACTTCATGCAGGCGGTGTGGCCCATTGCGAAACCCAACCAAGCAATCTGGGCCCGGTAACTTATGTGGACGACGGAATCGTCATAGTAAATGACCAACCCGCAAAGGTGCAGGTTGACAATGGCACTGAAGTTTGGATACACGGTACACACCTCATCATGTTCGATGAGCGGGCCACCATAAACGGAACCTCGTTAACCAACCGAAACAACATCAGAAGCAAAGTCCCGGGTGTTGCTAGATTCCCCCTGCTGAACATCACTGCCAACCAGAACGTGCTCAGCCTCCCTTATCTTCATCGCTTGAGTGAACGTAACTTGGAGACTATCCGGCAGTTCCAAGAGGAAGCTAGCGCCGACCATGCAATCCAGATAATATTCATCGCTGGAGCAATGTGCTGCACGCTCATTTGCGTCACGCTGGTGTGTTACCGCATCATAAAGACGAGGAGAGCTGCAAGGCAACTAAGCGAGATGGTTGCTGGGATAGGGTCGGCCGAGGGCGGCCTCAACTTCGAGGGGGAGTAGTTAACCAAAGTCAACGGTCTCAGAACTGCTGACTGAAATATGACGCCGGGAGAATCTGCAGACCAAGCAGTTGACCGGATGTCGTTGCATAGCCGGCAAACACGACATATTTGCGTGGCCGCTATGAATATGATTGCGAAACAAAGTTTCGCTTTCATGTACTTCTAAGTTCACTATTGTATTCAGTTCGATTTTATGCTCGCTTGCCATCGCTTCGCCTGGCTCGAGTGATTAAATAAATAATTAATTAAACTCCTTGTCTTTCACTGTCGCGGCATCGCCCGACAATAGACTCGTAGAGCCGCGCGCGATTTACGCCGGCAATTAAATAATTTACATATGTCAAAATAAACTAAAGAATGTATATTAAAAGTATTTTATAATTTGGCTTGCGACTTTTTGCGACTTTGGCCAAGAAGTAGAAGTTGATCATTGCCAGGAATCGTCGAAGTTCCTTTAGAACTTTGGGTAATGGAAAATCAACCATTGCTTTGACTTTGTCTGGCAAAGGTTTGATGCCATTAGAGTCGACATGATTTCCTTAAATTTCGATGGAATTTTGTCCGAAGGCACATTGCTTGCGTTTATTGTGAGGTGGTAACGTTGAAGGCGTTCAAAAAACTTGGCGAAGATGAATTTCATTTTGTTCAGCGTTACTTGATGCTGCGGCGATGTCTTCTAAATATACGAAAACGAAGTCGAGATCTCTGATGGTGACGTCCATATAGCGTTGAAACGTCTGTGCTGCGTTGCACAAACCAAATGTCATATGCGTGAATTCGTACAATCCAAAAGGGGTAGTTATAGCCGTATTTGGAATGTCATACCATAGAAAATATGTGTGCAATCCTGAATGTACGGCAGAGGGTACCGATCAGGAATCGTTTGTGCATTGAGAGCTCTATAGTCGCCACATGGCCACCATTCGCCTGTTGCTTTACGGACCATGTGTAAGGGTGATGCATATGGGCTCTTTGAAGGACGACATACTCCGATTTTTAGAAGATATCCAAACTCTGACATCACTGCTGTTAGCTTATCAGGAGTAAGACGACGAGGTTTTGAAAATGTGGGTGCTCCTTTATTGTCAATGCAGTGTGTGACATCAGATGTGGTTGGTTTGGGTGTTGTATGATCGAATTGAGTGGAAGATTTTTAATTCCTCCAAAAGTTTGGAAAATTTGCATGCTGTGTTGAATGTTTTAATTGCGAATGAAGACTGAAGGCTGCAAATAACATTACGTGCTACCAATGTTTGAGCGTCAATCAATTTTTGGCGTTTAATATCAACAAGCAGGTTGTAGTGTTGTAAGAAATCCGATCCGATGGTTGGTGTACGGACATCAGCGATGATAAAGTTCCATGCAAATGGACGACGTTATCCCAAATCCAAGGTTAAGCGTGTTGTACCATAAGATTCGATTATACTGCTGAGGATTTTCGTTGGATGATGCGATGCGTTTGTTTATAGTTGAAACTGGTATAACGGATACGTCTGCACCTGTGTCAATTAGAAAATTGTTTCCTGTTTTTGAATCCAGAATAAAAAGTCGGTTGTATGTGGAAATGCCATTCATTGTTATCCGATGTTTTGATGTATGTGGTAAGGCTATATCGGACTGACTATCGAAGTTGTCTTTATGATCTTCGACAGCTGGACTTAGTTTTTTGAATTGGTGTTGAATGAGCAGGGCTCCTGACATTTTTGTGCTTTGTCGCCATACTTGATGAGATACAAACTATTTTTGTTGTTGTTGTTGGGCTGTGGAGTGTTGCTGCGACTATTGCTTTGGAATCGACTATTGCTGCGAGAGCGTCGATTATTGTTGTTGATTAAAATTTGTCCGAGCTTGCTGTTGATTTGCTGAAATAATTTTTCATGAGCGTCCAAACGTTTGTTGGTGTTGTTGCGTGATATAGCTGAAATGTTGTCACTCGATGTAAAAGTGAGTGAGTCCATGACAGCGTCTGCGGCTGTTAAAAGTTGAGATAGTGTTGTATCCGGGGCACTTTCAAGCATTCCTACAATGACGGCATGAGCTTGAGGTGGAAGGCGCTTGATCCAGTAGCGACGGACAACTGATTCGTCGTTGGTGGCATTAGTCCGTTGTAGCTGACTGAGCAAATAACTTGGGCGTCCATCACCGAGTTGTATGCCAGATGCGAGCTTTTCAAGGCGAACCATTGCCGATTCTGCGAATTTGTCTAGTATAGCCTTCTGAAGCGTGGTGTATGGATTCATTTCCGGTTCATTTTGGACAAGATCGTGGACTTGCTCCAAATATTTATGATCTGCGTACGCTATGACTGCTGCGTACTTCTCATGTTCTTTCTGAGAACCGATGCCTTGCAATAGAAACCAGTTTACCAATTTGGTGAAAAACATTTCTATGTTTGTGATTGTGTGAAGTTGTGGAAACGGCATCTGTCTAGTGATTGTTTTTAGATTTGATCCAGTTGGTTCTGCGTCAGCAAAACTATCGTTCTCCATCTTATAAGAATGTTGTGTATGCTTAGTATGATGAAGCACGTGTAAATTCTGATTGCGTCAGAAAATTATGATGAAATTATGTTGATGTGCGAATTTGATTGACTTGGAGTTTGTGTTTGAGAGTCGAGGGTCACCAATTGTAGTGACTTGGAGGTTGTGCGTGTTTGTGAGTCGGGACTCACCAATTGTGGCGAACAATAGTTTTGGTAGACTGTTTGTTTTGTTAAATAAAGTATATGTTTATTAATGCTTAAGATTTGTTTAGATTAAAATAAAAGTTTTTAAAATTCACAAGGCGGCAAGTGTGGTGTGCTTGACAGATAGCGTTAAAAAAAGAGGAAGAATTAGCGATGATTACAAGGATATCGATTACAGATTAATATCTATGCAAATTAAAATTTAAATAATTGGGATTGGCAAATTTAAAGGGTTGCCAGATCTCAATATATATATAAAGATTATTGTGTGGGGAGGTATTTTTGTGCAAGAACAATAGATTATTGTTATTTTTTTGAATATCGTAATTTATAGTTTATTTGTTCCCTCTCTTTGCACTGCTTGTTATAATTTTGTTGTTTTTTTGTAAAGTAGAAGGACTGCTCCCGGAAGGCTCCTCCGATCCCGCCAGCTGCGTCTACGCTGTATTGTCTGCTGCTACTGCAGGCTAGGGAACTCTGGATCACGGCACAGGATTTATAAATTTTGACACAAGAGGTAAATAGTATCTATAGGTGAGTTTTTTTTCCTTTCATTCCTACCTACTAAGGGATTGTTTCTTTAAGAATTTTCTTTTCTTTTAAATCAACTCTGACATTGGCATTTTTTTTCCTTTCCAGCACACATCTAGTTGTCTCGGAGGAGAAATTAAGACTGCGATGACCTAGAAAATCTAGGGAATCGCCATACTAATTCTCCTCTTTGTCTCCTCTTCTCGACTCGACAGATTTCAACTCTGTGTGGCCATAAGAAAGGGGACCGTCTCCTACTTTCTCTAAAATTTCCCTTCATCAAAATCCCTGTAAGTAGGCAAACTTTCCTAGACCCCCATACTAATTTCCTTTTTGTTTCTTTTACAGATTGCTGCTCTTTGATGCTGTTCTAATTTTAATTTAGTTTTAATTAAATATAATTAATTATAAGTTAATTTTTTATTTATGAGTTTAAACATAAGTTTTGTTCATTACAACCACTGTTTCGTTCATAGGTTTCCGTAGGGAACGAAACAGAAATATGTATGTTCGGTAGGTTCCTACTAGCTTGCCCTGTAAGTCTTTTAGGATGTTATAGAAGCTACCTTGTTCCTCTCTTACTCCAGATTTTATGAAAGTCGGTGCAAGTTTATCATTTATCCCTTTATCAAAGGAACTTTGCATAAAATTTCTGCGGAATTCTTCCTGTCCAACTCCAAAGTTCACCTCCCTTGTCCGCAAATTGTATCGCTCAGCTTGCTGCTCATAAGCAATTTTCATGTTTTGCTTTAACTGCTTACGCAGCAACTGTAATTGATCCTCTCTACGCTGTTCTCCTGCAGTTTCTCCCAACAGTCCTAAATTTTTCCACAGTTTATACTGCGAGCCGTGGCTAAACATATTAAATTCATATAGGGCTTGATAGGGGGAACATTTGAGGCTTTGGTGTATGCTGTTCCATAAAGGGCAGCTAATTGCAGGTATTTGATGATCCCAAGCACTGTGGTCATTTTGTAAATACTCGTATGCCCTAATTGCTGCTATTATCGACCTGTTCACTCTTTCTGACGCGTTGGACTGCGGCGAATACACTGCGGTGTATTGATGCTGCACTCCAAACGCTGTAAAAAAAGCATTTAAAATCATTAGCCTTAAATTGCGATCCATTATCGCTCACAATCAACTTAGGCACCCCATAAGCAAAGAAGATTTGGTCTTGCAAAAATTCAATGATGGCTTTTGAAGTACATTTTTTAAGAGGGCATATCCAATGAAATTTCGAAAA
Organism: Zaprionus africanus; assembly: GCA_018151435.1. Lineage (NCBI taxonomy): Eukaryota > Metazoa > Arthropoda > Insecta > Diptera > Drosophilidae > Zaprionus > Zaprionus africanus. Next base: position 31,865 of record JAECXB010000262.1, on the reverse strand, counting down.
GTGATCAAGAACAATGAGCAATCCAATATGTCCCTGTTTCCTACGTGGATAAGGTCCAAGTAAATCAACATAGAGTCTCTGAAATGGTCGGGATGATTCAGCTTGCTGACCCATAGGAGGTTTTAGTGTAATATTTGGAGCTTTCGACTGCTTACACACTTCACATTGCCTAACGTAGTCTCTCACTTGACTCACTATCCCCGGCCAGTAGAAACTCCTTCGAATTAGTTCCAAAGTCTTCCCCGTTCCCCCATGCGCACAATCAACCGAATCGTGCGCGCTTTGAATCACTGAATTGGTCAAACTTTGTGGTAGCCAAAGTTTCCAACCAGTTTGATTGCTTTCAGGCGCCTCATTGTCATGCTCAGTTCGGATATATACTTGTATATACTTGTCCATTATTTTGAGATCCGGGTGTAATCCGGGTTTTGTTAATAGTTGCTTTTTCAATTTATTGTATGATTCTTCTTGAAAACTCGGAGACTCCTTTACTTCCAGCTCGTCATTATACATCCTGGACAAAACATCTGGAACGATATGCTCTTTCCCTTTGCGATGGCTTATAGAAAATGTGCCCCTGTAGATTCATAGCCCACCTTGCCAAGCGTCCTTTTAAGTTGGTTTGTCGCATTAACCAGGACAGACTAGAATGGTCCGTTACAACCTCAAACTCCTGTAGTTCTAGATAACACCGAAATCGTTCGATTCCTAGAATCACAGCTAGACATTCCCTTTCTGTGACACTATACTTTCGTTGCGCCGAGTTGAGTTTTTTTGACATGTAGGCTACCGCTCGTTCCTCCTTGGCGTCGTTCATTTGAACGAGCACTGCCCCTACGCTATAATCGCTCGCATCACAGTGGAGATAAAATTTTTTCCTGAAATCCGGATTTTGCAGAACTGGGGCTAACGTTAGGGCGGCTTTGAGTTGATCAAACGCCTTTTGTGCTTCTTCTGTCCTTCTGAACTTTTTCTTTCCCGCCAATAAATCGGTTATAGGAGTCGTCAGCTCCGAAAAATTCGCAATGAACCTACGATACCATCCTGCTAAACCCAGAAATCCTCGCATTTGCTTTATTGATTTTGGTGCCGGCCAGTTAACAATAGATTCGATCTTTCCTGGGTCTGTCGATATCCCTCCACGTCCAATAATAAAACGTAATTATTTCACTTCAGTCACGCAGAAACGACTCTTTTCTATATTGAGTGTTAGATTTGTCCTTTTAAATTGTTCTGCCAGTCTAACCAGCACTGTTAGATGGGATTCGAAATCTGAAGAAACTACACAGAGATCATCCAAGTAACCGAAACAACAGTATTTAAGCTCAGGTGGAATCACCTCGTCCATCAAACGACTCATCGTTTGAGCCGCATTACACAGCCCAAATGGCATTACCCGAAACTGGTACAAAGGTTAGCCGGGTAATGCCGCTCTAAAATCGCCCCAAATTATGGTTGGGCTTTCTTTTCTATATCTCCAGTACCATTCCCTTGCTTTTCCTACTGGTAGAATGTGGAGGTTTTTACGGCCTCCATATCCTGGCTTAGGCAGTCCTTTGATAAGGTTTCCACTCTGTAAAGGAATTCATCAACCGTGACTCCTTTGGCTGACCCATCAAACTTCAAATTCCAGCTGTGAATAAGCTGGGTGACCTTTTCGGGATTTATTCCCGTTCTATATCTAGAACTGCTAGAATGTTGAGTGATGTCATGAATGCGTAGTTCTTGTTGACTGGTTTCTGGCGATACTTGCCAGACTTAACTTAAGCCAGCTAACTGTCTTGCCACAATGTTTTCAATATGTTCGCCTAACAGCTCATAGTCGATGACCCGGGACGATTCTCGGTTTGGCCTATTATTAGATCCTCCCCTGCTCTGCGGTGCCCTTCTGTCTGAGTTAGTTGTACCCCGTCCCTGTCTCCCTATAGTCTGACGTGCTGTTACCTGCTGTGTTTCGTTGTGAGCTTCTGTTTGAGCCGCTTTTTTATATCTTGTATTACGGGGGTGCGTTCCAGGAGCCGAATGTGGCTGTTTCGCAGCTGCAGAAGTCGATGGTTCCAAGGACAAAGTTCTATCTGTTCCTATAGCTATCTCTGGGTCTTTAACCACCACTAAGTCTTTTAGGTGACTCTGCCTGTGGCAAATTGGGCATTTTTTAAATCGCCGCAGCCAGTCAGCTATACAGCTGTCATGAAAGCTGTGTAGACACAAGATGATTAAAACTCGCTCGTCAGAATCATGATCCCACAATGGCTTGACGCAAATCTGACAATTCTCGCTGTTAGTCGCATCCCTATGTATATTTTCCGTGCTTCATATCATTTCCATGTAACGTTTGTTTCTGTCGGTCGCTTTATTATGTTTATTTCTTACTGGTTTTATTTTCTTGTTTAATATTTCGTGGTGTTTTATTTATTCATATATTGCTTTCTTTCGGTTGATTCGAGGGTAACGTAGGTTTTAAGTAACTTCCCGAAATAGAACAGTATAAATGGAAAGAGAAAAGAAGAAAAGAAAAGTAAAGAATGTTCCTAGGCAGTTTGCTCGAGTCGACTAGATCTTAATTTACTCGAGGTCATTACTTTGTTGCGTAATGTATCCAAGAGCTGATATATATATTTTGCAGGCGCGTTCAGAGAGGGGGGCAAACGGGGCAGTTTGCCCCAGGCCCCGTCGTCAAGGGGGCCCCCCAAACGTCGAATGGCAGTTTTTCAAAATATGACAAATCGAGTATATATGTGTTGTGCCACAAAGAAACCGACCCAACGCGCAGAAAATCAATCAATCACTGAATCGATAATCGATATATATAGTTTTCATATCATGTGCCATCAGCAGATCTGTTGACAGCTACATATGTACATGGTTTTGAAATACAAGTAATTCTGTGCCTGTTTGTTCGTCCCCTGAATAAATGGTAAGATTCTTGCAGAATACGGAACGAGTTTTAGCTGAAAGTTTCGTTACTTACAATTTTGTGAAATGACGTTTGTCACTAAATCTAACCATAAAAACTTAGGAAGTTTGTGCTGCCATTTCGTGGTAATTTGATTTCTTTTACATTTTCTTTTGTATCAGATGTATCAGATGTATCGCAAATACAAGTCGGGCGCAGAAAAAAGGAAACTAAAGTTAATAAAAGATGTCAAGGAAAACGAAGGAGTTCGTACCCTTGACAAATTTTGGAAAACTGATGAATCCAGAAAGGATGGAAATGACCTTTCGAGCGACGGAGACGTTGAAATTCAAGAAAATGAAAATTCAGGTAAAATAAACAATTTTGATTGAATTTCATCTGGTTATTGACTGTTGTCATTTCGTGAATGATTCGAAGAAAGAAGGTAACTTTGTGAGCAGGAAACCTCTAGCCATGAATCGAATAATGTTCACAAAGACTGTTACATAGAAGGGAAAGAGCACTTGCGAAGACTTGCTCCTAGTAAAACATTTGATCGAGAAATGCAGTTACTTATCGATGAAGAACGAACAAAATGGGGTACGATTTTGAGATGTGTGCTTGATGCTGTTTTGTTTTTGGCGAAGAATGGATTGTCGTTTCGTGGTCATTTTCAACAATTCAATTAATCAGCAAACACTCTCCAGCTCTGAAGCAACATCTCGGTACTGTAGCTGATTTCCAGAAGAGTGGAAACAGGATGCAAGCTCATTACTTATCCCCCGCACACAAATGACTTCCTAGAACTTTGTGGAAACAAAGTATCGAATTCCATCCTTGACGATGTTATAAGCGCTCGATATTATGGAATTATTGTCGATGGCACACCTGATTCGTCACACAAAGAACAGCTTGTTTTCGTTTTTCGATACGTAAAAGAAAGATTCATAAAACTTGTTCATTGTGACAAGAAGAAAGGAGTAGAAATAGCTGAAGTAATAAAAAATGTCCTCGAAGAATGCGGCATTGATTTTCAATTGTGCAGAGGCCAAGGATTTGACAGCGCCCCAAATATGTCGGGAATATTCAATGGAGTTCAAGCAATTCTTTCAAAAGAGAACCACCAAGCATACTATACCCCTTGCAACGCTCATTCGTTGAATTTATGTGGTGTACATGTCATGAGCACAAGCATAGTCTTAAAATCGTATTTTGGCGACATCGAAACGTTGTACAAAATTTTCGCACTCAGTCCTCGTCATATAAGACTATCGAACGTCGGCGAGTGCAGACGTGTTTCTTTCAAGCTACGAATAGCAAGTTCTAAAAACTACAACAGTATAGTGAAAGTTAAACACAAAGTGTAAAGTGCAGTTTGCACAACTAACAATTATTGACTATAGTAATTATTTACTAAAATAAATAATTATTCCATATTGTTCTGGTAATTGTTATATGTGGACTTAGAACAATGAATCAAAACGACATACGTTCTCAGCGACAATGTGAACAAGACGAGCGCCGGCTCTCTTTACAACGCAACAATGCATACTTTTCTTTCGTCTCACCGCAAATCGGTGATCGAACACCCTCACCTTCAACTAACTCGAAACTTTTGCCCTCAGAGAACGACAGACCGCGTTCTTGCTCTCCCTCTCTGCCTGCTTCGGCTCACAAGTCGTGGAGCGAAGAGACCGCCTCTCCTACCCCGCTCCTCTCGCAGCGCCAAACGACCATTCCGGGTAACTGTAGCACTGCAATAACGAGTGCAGTGACCTCACTGGCAACTGTCACTGCTACCACAACAACAACTTCGTCAGCGGCCCAACTAATTATCGCTGTGCCAGCTGTAAATAATTCAGCAGCACTGACCGTTTGCAACAACAATAATGCACGCAAAGAAGAATCAAAACAAAAGCAGAAGTCGATTTCGACTGTGCAGACTGGCATGGATCGCTACATCCAAATCAAGAGAAAACTCAGCCCTCAAAACAACAAGGCGGGTAATCAACCCAAAGTCAATCGAACCAACAACGGCAATGAAAACTCTGCAGTAAATAATTCAAACCGATATGCTATCTTGGCTGATTCTGCGACCGAACAACCCAACGAAAAAACGGTAGGGGAACCAAAAAAGACCAGGCCTCCACCAATTTTCATACGAGAACAAAGTACAAATGCACTTGTAAATAAACTCGTTGCTTTGATTGGTGACAGCAAATTCCACATTATCCCACTTAAAAAAGGAAATATTCATGAAATAAAACTACAGATCCAAACAGAAGCAGACCACCGTATAGTGACTAAATACCTAAATGATGCTGGTAAAAACTACTACACATACCAATTAAAAAGTTGCTACAGGTAGTACTTAAGGGCATTGAAGCAACAGTGACACCAGCTGAGATAATTGAGGCTCTGAAGGTCAAAAACTTTTCTGTAAAAACAGCTATTAATATTCTAAACAAAGACAAAGTTCCGCAGCCACTATTCAAAATAGAACTCGAACCAGAGCTCCAGGCACTAAAGAAAAACGAAGTGCACCCAATATACAATTTACAGTACTTGCTACATCGGAGGATCACCGTGGAGGAGCCGCACAAACGTATCAATCCAGTTCAATGTACTAATTGCCAAGAATACGGCCACACCAAGGCATACTGCACCCTTAAGTCCGTATGTGTTGTCTGTAGCGAACCTCATACTACCACTAACTGCCCCAAAAACAAGGACGATAAGTCTGTGAAGAAATGCATTAACTGCGGGGAAAAACATACTGCAAACTACAGAGGCTGTGTGGTGTACAAAGAATTGAAGAGCCGCCTAAACAAACGTATTGCCATAGCACATACATACAACAAAGTCAATTTCTACCCTCCGCAACCGATTTTTCAACCACCCCTAACTGTCCCAAGCACTACTCCAACAATTTCCTTCGCTAGCGCCCCACCGACAAGAACTGCTCATTCCGAACATACACCGATAAACATCCAACAAACACAACAAAGTGGCATCGAAGCTATGATGCTATCCCTACAGCAAAGCATGAAAGACTTTATGACGTTCATGCAAAATACTTTGCAAGAGCTCATGAAAAACCAAAATATCCTGATTCAACTTCTTGTATCTTCAAAATCCCCATAATGGCTTCCCTACGGATATCTCTGTGGAACGCAAATGGCGTTTCACGGCATACACAAGAGCTCACACAGTTCATTTACGAAAAAAACATCGACGTAATGCTACTATCAGAAACGCACCTCACAAATAAAAACAATTTTCATATACCAGGATACTTGTTCTATGGTACAAATCATCCAGATGGTAAAGCTCATGGAGGCACTGGAATACTCATCAGAAATCGCATAAAACACCACCACTTAAACAATTTTGACAAAAACTACTTACAATCTACGTCCATAGCCTTACAACTCAACAATGGTTCAACGACTCTAGCCGCAGTCTACTGCCCACCGCGCTTTCCAATCTCTGAGGATCAATTCATGGAATTCTTTAACACTAGGTGACAGGTTCATCGCAGCGGGTGACTATAACGCCAAGCACACCCATTGGGGATCTCGACTTGTGACGCCAAAGGGTAAGCAATTGTACAATGCGCTTACGAAGCCAGAAAACAAGCTAGTCTATGTATCCCCGGGTAAGCCTACATACTGGCCAGCAGACCCAAGAAAAATCCCAGACCTGATCGATTTTGCAATTACTAAACATGTCCCCCGCAACATGGTCACCGCCGAAGCACTAGCAGATTTATCATCAGATCACTCACCTGTTTTTCTAAATATGCTAACTCGCCCCCACATCGTCGACCCACCGTATAGACTCACATAGAACTAACGACGGCATTATCTACAAAGGAGAATATAGACAAGTCAACGGAAACTCTTGGAAATATTTTAGTTTCGGCTGCAAAGGCTTCAACCCCGCCAGTGACGTATGCAAAACCAAACTACATCAAAACTAATCGCGAAATCGAGCGGCTGGTATTAGATAAACGACGCCTACGAAGGGATTGGCAGTCTAATAGATCACCAATTACAAAGCACATGCTTAAAATAGCCACACGCAGGCTTACCAATGCTCTTAAACAAGAGGAAAAAAACAGCCAACGTTCATATATCGAGCAACTCTCTCCCACCAGCACTAAGTACCCTCTGTGGAGAGCTCGCAGAAACCTAAAGACTCCAATAGCGCCAATTATGCCACTACGAAGTCCCTCTGGCACCTGGTTTCGAAGTGATGAGGAAAGAGCCAGTGCTTTCGCTGACCATTTACAAAATGTATTCCGACCAAATCCCTCCAACCAACACATTTATTCTCCCTCCTTTAATAGCAGCCAATCTAGATCCTCAAGAACCCATTGAATTCCGACCATGTGAATTAGCAAAGGTTATCAAAGAGAAACTGAACCCAAGAAAATCGCCTGGCTACGACCTAATAACTCCAAGAATGCTCATTGAACTCCCAAAGTGTGCTATTCTTCACATCTGCTTGTTGTTCAATGCAATGGCCAAGCTTGGATACTTCCCTCAAAAATGGAAAAAGTCGACCATAGTAATGATTCCAAAGCCAGGAAAAGATAAAACGCAGCCATCATCATATAGACCGATAAGCTTACTAACATGTCTCTCAAAGCTGTTTGAAAAAATGCTACTCCTTCGGATTAGCCCTCATCTTAGAATAAACAACACACTTTCAACACATCAATTTGGCTTCAGAGAAAAACATGGAACCATCGAACAGGTCAATCGAATCACGTCAGAAATTCGTACTGCTTTTGAACATCGAGAATACTGCACAGCCATTTTTCTAGACGTCGCGCAGGCATTTGACAGAGTGTGGCTCGATGGACTTTTGTTTAAAATAATCAAGCTGTTGCCCCAAAACAAACATAAGCTACTGAAGTCATACCTATATAACAGAGTGTTTGCAATAAGATGCGATACAAGCACCTCACGCGATTGCGCAATCGAAGCTGGGGTGCCGCAAGGCAGTGTACTGGGTCCAATCTTATACACCCTGTATACGGCGGATTTCCCCACAGACTAAAATCTAACAACCTCCACGTTCGCTGATGATACCGCGATACTCAGTCGCTCCAAATGCCCAACAAAAGCCACGGCACTCCTATCCCGAAACTTAACATCTGTAGAACGATGGCTTGCCGACTGGAGAATTTCAATAAATGTTCAAAAATGCAAGCAGGTTACCTTTACCTTAAACAAACAAACAGCCCACCACTGGTCTTGAATAACATAAGCATTCCACAAGCCGACGAGGTAACATATCTGGGTGTTCATCTGGACAGGCGGCTCACTTGGCGCAAACATATAGAAGCCAAATCGATACATCTTAAACTTAAAGCAAGGAACCTCCACTGGCTCATAAATGCTCGCTCTCTCACTTAGTCTGGAGTTCAAAGCTCTTCTATACAACTCCGTCTTAAAACCTATCTGGACTTATGGCTCCGAGCTGTGGGGCAACGCATCCAGAAGTAACATAGACATTATTCAGCGAGCACAGTCAAGAATTCTGAGAACTATCACTGGAGCGCCGTGGTACCTTCGGAACGAAGACATTCACAGAGACCTAAAAATCAAATTAGTAATCGAAGTAACAGCTGAGAAAAAAATGAAATATAAAGAAAAGCTGACCACCCATACAAATCCCCTCGCAAGAAAACTAATCCGAGTATGCAGTCAAAGCCGGCTGCACCGCAACAGCCCAGCAATAAACTTATTAGGGCATTAATGAAAAAACTATCACTAAGTGAAAGTTAATTAAGTTAGATTAAGATTTGAACACTTATTGTTAGTCTCTTAACACAAAGGGAAGATTCAATAAATAACAAAAAAAAAGCAAAAAAAAAAAAAAAAAAAAGTCCTCGTCGATGGGAGATTTTGTTGGAAAAAGCTGGTGTTTCGCTTCATGCAGTGTCGACAACAAGGTGGAGCGCTAGAATTGCCGCTGTTCGCCCTCTCGCTAAAAACTACAGAGGTGTGCGAGATTCTTTGACAAAATTACAAGAACTCGATTTGCCATCAGATATTCAAGCTACCGTTGAATCAATTTTAAACTGAATTTATTCTTTTGACAACCATATGGTACAAAATATTATTGCCTTGACGATGCCAATAGAATGCTTCAAAGTTCCAAATTGAGCATGACAGAAGCAACCCAAAACATTGCTGGCCTAGAACAAGATATTTCACTGATCAGAGACTCTTGGCCAAATCTCTTGAGTGAAGCTGTTGCTACGAGTTTCGATGTACAAACTGAATTCAAAGAAAGTGGTTCACACTTGAAGAAAAGAAAACATTTTCATGATAAAGCACATAATTCTGGTTACGTGTTCACAAGTCCCGAAGAGCGCATCAAGGTAGAAAATTTCAATTCTTCTTTTGATCTTCTTTCAACGCAGCTGCGTGAACTTCATGAAAAATCTTGGAAAGTATCAAGACTTTTCGCCCCTTTCTTAGAGTCTTCGAAAATATTTCCAACAACTAAAGATTTTCGGGCGACGAAATTACGAGAATCGCAAAAAAGAAGGCTGCTGAGTTAGAAGAAGTATATCCTAATGACTTGAACGAAGAAGAACTCTCTGAATAAATCTTGCTACTCTTGAAGATTCGACGGAACATGCATTGGGATACTCACTCAGCACTCGAACTTCTGAATCTGATCTTTGACCATGGTTATTGAAAAATATTACCCCAAACATGTGTCACTCTGCGGTTACTATTAGTTTCGACACCATCAGTTGCGTCAGGTGAAAGAGCCTTTAGTAAACTGCTTCTCATCAAAAATCGACTGAGATCTACAATGGAACAAGATCGTTTGAATCACTTGCTGAGCCTGTCAATTGAGCATGAGAAAGTCACTTCAATAGACTACAAAAAGTCAGGAAAAAACAATTCTAAAAATATACATTCGCTTCTATTGTCAAAATCTCGCAAAAAGAAAAAACTTTTTCAGATCATGTATGCTCAATTTGTATCTCTGAGTAAAACACGTGATTGAAATAAAAACTTATTATATTACCTTTTAAATGTTATTCTATATATATTTCCCAATAATTTTCAGGTTAATATATTCAATTGTCAATAGGGAGGGAGGGGGGCCCCGAATTTTTTTTTGCCCCTGGCCCCCAAAAAGCTCTGAACGCCCCTGATCTTTTGTGTCGATTTCTCTAACACTGTTTTAAAGTCTGCTTATTACAAACTCAAGCATGAGTTTCAGCGGTTGATATTTAGGCTTCGCCTTATTTCGCATTCCTACTACTTCTACTTGAGCCCATCTTAATAGCTTCTAATTCCCTATGCTTTCTCTAATCCATTTTTTTTTCTATCTTGCTATTCCTATCCCTTGATTGTTATAGTCTTCCGTAACTCTCTTTTTAATCAATATTTTATTTATTTATTTATTTATTTTTTAAGTTGTTGCATGCCAGGACCAGCTCGTGAAGGATCTTTTGGTTAATATTTCTTATTCTCCCAATAGTAATTTCCTAAAAGTTTCCACGTAACTGCCCTAGACCTGGCACTGCGAAGAAAACTTTTACTCACTTATTAGTGCTCTGCCGTTACTTCTGGCGGTCCTGCTTTTTGGCACCAATTTTTTGGACTGATTTTATTTGGGCTGTTTTCCCTTTTTTTATGTATGTTTGTATGTATATATATTTTTTTCCTGTCCAGCACACATCTAGTTGTCTCGGAGGAGAAATTAAGACTGCGATGACCTAGCAAATCTAGGGAATCGCCATACTAATTCTCCTCCTTGCCTCCTCTTCTCGACTCGACAGATTTGAACTCTTTGTGGCCAAAAGAAAGGAGACCGTCTCCTACTTTCTCTAAAATTTCCCTTCTTCAAAATCCCTGTAAGTTGTTAAGAATACTCTAATTATGTTAAGCCTAATGTTATCGATATACTATCATAATTTAATTAAGTTATCGGAAACCCTATCGATGGAATAGTGTTGTACAACACAGCATCGAGAGAGCGTCACTATCGCATCGATAGAGCGTCACTATCGGTTAAGACTTCGAACAAAGCACACGTATAAAAACCCAAAGAACTTAATGAAATAAAACTAACTAACTCCACAAAGTAGGCAAACTTTCCTAGACCCCCATACTAATTTACTTTTTATTTCTTTTACAGATTGCTGCTCTTTGATGCTGTTCTAATTTTAATTTAGTTTTATTTAAATATAATTAATTTTAAGTTAATTTTTTATGTATAAGTTTAAACATAAGTTCTGTTCATTACACCAGTGCAATTCGCAGCAGCCCAAAGATAAGGCAGGCTGCGAAGAGGTTATGCCACGCTACGGTAGGTTATGCCACGCCGTGCTAGGTTATGCAACGTCATGCTAGGTTATGCAACGTCGTGCAAGGTTATGCAACGTCGTGCTAGGTTATGCCGCAGCGCCCTGAGCGCTGTTCCGGTCAGACAAAGTTGTTACACGGTCTTGGCCCAGGGATCGCTGTTCTTTCGTCATACAATTTATGACGACAGAATCTGCCGATAAGGCAGTGATGCCGTCTTTGGGCTTTGGATGCGCAACGCACAAACTGTCAAACGAAAACAAAGTTGACTTTATTATAGAATCTTAATGAAGTTACTAACGTACCTTTAACAGTTGTGACCCTAGATGTTTGAATTATGACCGTTGACCAAAGCAAGGGTAAAAAAAAATGTTTTCTTTGTTTGAAGATGCCCCTCCAGCAGACATCTTGCCAATTTGGGTGCACTTCATTGACATTCAAATACGATGACAACTCGTGTGCGAACTTGCACTGGTACTTGCACTCGAACCAATTCACTTTTAAACAACTTTTCACAGAAGAACGTCAGTTCGAAATTAATTATAGCCAAAAGGTCGACTGTAGTTGTGCGTTGATCTTAAATAGTCTGAAATTCCACCGACTTCGTGCTTTTTTTCTTGGAATGTTTTCGGAGTAAGTGAAGTTGGCTGTGCTAGAAACTCCAGCTGATAAATCAGCGTTTAAATTATTTTTAAAGGAGCCGCAAAGTAGCCACTTATTAGACATGTAAGTGCAATAATGACAACTGCACTGCTTGCAAGATCAACTAAATAAATTGGCATTAGTAGATAATTTGCACTACTTTACCTTTGGCTACAATAAAGCCGAAGGTAATTTCGATATTGATTACAAATGAACAATAATGGGGAATTAGCTGCGTATATCCTTATCATGAAATGTTCCAATTTCTTTCCCTTGTAAACTCTCCAGCTTATAATAACAATTTCCTAGCTTTGTTCGAATGCGACTCATTTAAAATTGAGGACCTAGTTTGGCATTAAAATTTTGCGAGAATTTGCTTTGTGCAAAGCTACGACAAAACTTCTTGTCCTTCCTTGAAACTGACCGGCTTCGCTCTAAAATTATACTGAGCTACGTTGCGGTCATATGGGCGACGGATATAAGCCTATATGTCTTTTCGTAACAGTGCTAAATTATCTGATCTGGATATGGGTACGATTGGCTCCTCAAGCAACGACAACTCTTTTAGCAGTTTGTAGTCGGATCCGTGAGTAATCATATCCAGGCCAAACAGGGCTCGATAAGGAGAACATCCTAGCGATTGATGTAGCGCCGATCTCAGAGAGCACGAAATACTAATGAGGTACATATCACATTCGAGTTGATCATGATTTAAATATGATCGAACAGCAGCCAATAATGATCGATTAACTCGCTCTGCCGCATTTCTCTGCGGTGAGTAAAGGGCTGTATAAACATGTTTAATGCCGAGTTCTGTCAAGAAGGCATTGAAATCGACAGCCTTAAATTGGCTGCCATTATCACTAACGATAATTTCGGGAACTCCAAAACAATGAAATATATTATTTAGCAGATACTCTTTTATGGCCAACGAAGTACATTTCTTTAGAGGCTGCAACCAGTGAAACTTGCTAAAATGGTCTAGCACAATCAGTAAGCCCACATGACCTTGTTTACTTCTAGGATATGGTCCTAGAAGATCAATATATTGTGTTTGAAAAGGTCGACAAGAAGGTACATGCGCTCCCACAGGTGGACGCAGACTATAGTTCGGTGCTTTGTTCTTCTTACACACCTCACACGAACGAATATAATCTCGAGCATCTTTGGAGAGACCTGGCCAGAAAAGATGACGACGCAATTTTTCTATTGTCTTTTGCATCCCAGAATGAGCGAAAGTAAGACTTTCATGGGCTTGCCTAAGAGTATCGGTGCGAAGACTTTCGGGGACCCATAATTTCTAGGAAAGTTTTTCCTGTGCCTCGTCTCCTTCGGCATGTTCTGTGCGTATATATAAAAAGTTATCCACCAACTTTATATCTGGAAACTTAGACTGGTTTGCATCATATTTGGCTTTTAAAGCAACATATGACTCTTGAGAAAACCCCTCTGATTGCATATCAATCACAGGTCTCATGTCTTACTCAGCAATCTCGGCATCATGAAGTCTAGACAAAGCGTCTGGTACCACATGATCTTTTCCTCTTCTATGCGAAAACGTAATCTTAAACTGTTGTAACCGAAAGATCCATCGTGCAAGTCTACCGACAACGTTTTGCTGTCACATCAGCCAGAGAAGGCTAAAATGATCGGTGACAACCTCAAATTCTTGCAATTCCAGATAACACCGAAATTTCTCAATGGCCAAAATGACAGCTAAACATTCTCGTTCCGTAACGCTGTAATTTCGCTGAGCTCTGATTAACTTTTTTGGCATATACGCAATCGGCATTTCTGATTGGTCGTCTGCCAGCTGCACTAAAACTGCACCTATCCCAAAGTCGCTAGCATCGCAATGTAAGTAGAACTTTTTGCTGAAATCGGGATTTGTGAGAATCGGAGCAGATGTTAAAACTTGTTTCAGTTTGTCCATCGCTTCTTGGGCTTCCTGCGTCCAGGTAAATTTCCTTTTCTTGGTTAACAAATCCGTATTTGGACAAGTTAGATCCGAGAAGTGAGGAATGAACCGACGGTACCATCCGCAAACGCCTAAAAATCCACGAATCTGCTCTAAGTTTTTTGCCGGAGGCCAAGTTTTAATACAAGACACTTTAGCAGGGTCAGTGCAAATGCCACCGCTACCAATGACATAGCCTAAATATGTAATGCTAGTCACACAGAATGAACTTTTAGCTTAATTTCGAAATTGTTCGGCTAGTCTTACTAAAATTGCAAGATGAGTTGAAAAATCTTCGGACACAACACACAGATCATCCAAATAACCGAAGACACAATAGCGAAGCTCAGACGGTATGATCTGATCCATTAATCGACACATAGTTGACGGCGCGTTGCACAACCCAAAAGGGCATCACCTTAAATTGGTATAAAGGACGGCCAGGAACAGTAAATGCAGTTAATGGTTTAGATTCCTCACTAAGCTGAATTTGCCAGTAGGCATCTTTAAGATCTAATTTAGAAATGATGTTCGCTTTGGGGAGTCGAGTACCATCGATGCTTGGTAAAGGATAGGCGTCCTTTTTAGTGGCGTCGTTCAGTTTACGAGCAAACAAAGACGTACTTTATTTGGTTTTACAACCATCCGCATGGGAGAACTCCACGGACTTGACGAAGGTTCAATCACGTCCAAACTCAGCATCCGATCAATTTCTTGATAGAGCAGTTTCTCTACGGCCGGACTGACAGGATAATATCGCTGTTTACAGGGCTTCGTATCGCCAACGTCAATATGGTGCTCAGTTAGCGTGGTACGCCCTAGTGTTTCCGATACTTTCGGGAAGAGATCTTTAATAACAGCTAATTGCTGAATCTGGCAAGGGGTCAAGGGATATGCATTTTCTACTGTTGGTTCTTCTTGCACAACTGATGACTCTAACGAACTGATAATATGAGGAGCAAGTTCGAAAGTTTTCCAAAAGTCAAGGCCTAATATCAACCTTTGTTTAATGCTTGGAATAATATACAATTTAATAAAGCGTTTGACACCTTTGTAACACATTTCAATATTAAGCACACCTATAATTGGCTGAGTTTCTCCACCTGCAGTTTTCGCACTGGATCGCAGAGGTTTATAATGGGGATTATGAGAAAAATCTTGTATCGCCAGCTCAGCACCTAGGCAGCTTATATTTGCACCGGTGTCCAACAAGCCTTGCTCTGTGAACTCTAGAAAGGATACTTCAGCATAACTACGCAAATCCTTAGAGCAATTAAAAATTGATGACATTTGCATATTTCGATTTGCTTTAATTTCAGCATAGTAATTCTTAAGTCTTAATGTATGTTTACTAGGTTTATTTTCACTATTATTAAAAATACGATTTCTTACAGTTTGATAATGTTCTAAACGTTCTTGATACGAACGCATCCATAAAGGGACTATACTAGATGCAGGTGATTCTGCCTGCACTGAAATAGAGGAAGGGATAGGTGTAGAAACGTTATCCTCAACGTGATCTATCTTTTGATTTATGGTGTTGGGGGACTCCGGTGGTTTTGGGAAGCCACCACACGACGATTTTCCGACTTCTTGCTTAGGCAATTTTGGCATTGCGGCTTATAAATATTTGGCCGCCCGCAGCCGTAGCAAAAGACCCGACGTGCGGCTAAACAGTTTTCCCAAACATGCCCTACTTCTTCACAATTTCAGCATTTGAATTTTCCGTGAGAAGATTGCAAAGCGTGGATCTCGGCTTCTTTCTGTAAGTTGTCTTCTATCTCTGAATTTTCTTGTTCTACTGCGTATCTCAACTAACTAGTGTTGGGTAATTCTAGTTCAATTTGAGGAATAAGTTCGTTCGTTCGTTTAAAATCAATGAACTAGGTCGTTCATTTAGTTCAATCGTTCATATTTTAAACTTTGCTTAAAGGTGCTCCAAAAAAAAAAAAATGTTATGAATTTATT
This sequence comes from Zaprionus africanus, assembly GCA_018151435.1. NCBI lineage: Eukaryota > Metazoa > Arthropoda > Insecta > Diptera > Drosophilidae > Zaprionus > Zaprionus africanus. Next base: position 16,057 of record JAECXB010000262.1, on the reverse strand, counting down.
TCGGTTTTGTCGGCTTTCATTGGTTTGGCGTTTTTTTTCCTACAAAGCAGCCGGGTGCTTAGTTTTAAGGTCACGCGATAAGTTTCCTTGCGATCCACCAGCCACACTAAGCACAGTTTTGCAGTATTTGCATTTAGCACTCATTTCATCCACTAAATCAAAGAAATTCCAAACTTTGCTATGCTTTCGTTTTTAAGCCATAGATGCGCACAAACTTGTTAACCGTAGTTTTATATGTATGCGAAAATTAATCAGCTTATTCGATAAGCCAACTTTCGAACTAAATGAACTCAGACCGACCTATCGAACCAAGTGAACAACGAACGAACGATCAAGGTAAGAGATCAAAATGAACGACGTGAACTAAGTGAACTGTATTGAACTAAGTGACCTCTATTGAACTAAGTGAACTAAATTCAACTAACGAACTACATTGAACTATAAAGACAGACCTAGTTTGTTCGTTCAGTTTGGTGAATAGTTCAATTTAGTTCGTTCGTTCACGAACGACACAACACTACAACTAACTCTTCATCTTCCACTCATTAAGGTTTATTTTTCGATATATTGATTCATGATCAAATGGCGCACTTCTAAAGTTAAACTTTCTAATTTCGACTAAAAAATCATCAGTTAATTGTTAATAACAAATGAACTATATAGAATTAAAAAAAAAAATCCTACGTGATACTCGTACCTTAAAAAATGTATTTTCAAAGATGTGTGGCAAATTTGAACCTAATCGGTTGGAAATTGTACGAGTTGTTGGTTCGGCCAACTAGAAAAATGTAGTTTGGAGGTAAACGCGTTTAAAGTTTTAAGTTGCTCGCCGCGTACCGTGCAGCCTTGCAAAGAACTTCGAAAAAATTATTATAAAAAGAATCGATTTTTTGAAAATCCTAGACTTAATTATAACCAAAAGGTCGACTGTAGTTGAGCGTTGATCTTAAATAGTCTGAAATTCCAGCGACTTCGTGCTTTTTTTCTTGGAATGTTTTCGAAGTAAGTGAAGTTGGCTGTGCTAGAAACTCCAGCTGATAAATCAGCGCTTAAATTATTTTCAAAGGAGCCGCAAAGTAGCCACTTATTAGACATGTAAATGCAATAATGACAACTGCACTGGTTGCAAGATAAACTAAACAAATTTGCATTAGTAGATAATTTGCACTGCTTTACCTTTGGCTACCATAAAGCCGAAGGTATTTTCGATTCGGGCCATTACAAAGTCTGTAATTGTACGATACTACTCCCTAAAAGAAATATCGTAACGTGAGCTTATGAAGGCAAACAGCTGTATATGAATACGTGCATGTAGCATTGCATTGAATGCAAAAAATGCGTGTGCATGAGCATTGCAATGACAACACAGCCTGCTGGTCTGTGTATAAATCATAGCGAACAAAGTTTTTGTTTAAAAACGTCTGTGTTTGTTGTCCGATCGGATTTTGACGTTATGTTGGTATAATAATTAGCAAAGTTATGGTCTCGCACAGAATGTTTCATCTTTCACAAATCAACTTAAAAGATTAAATTATTGATTTGCGGGTGCGGTGGGCGTGGTACCATAAAGTTGAATAAACTTTATCTGCGCCTGGTAAATAGAAACCTTCGTGTCAAACATGGTGTCTCTAGTTTTTAAAATAGCTGAGATCTGTGTGTTCATCTGGACATCCGGACAGACAGACAGACATGGATAACACAGGCCCACAAAAAAAAAGTGTCATGATCTGGGTATGCGGCATATGCAGTTATATGTATTTTGGGTCGCTGATTCCGAATCCGGAATCTTCATCCATCGCGTCTGGATTTCGACATAGCCTCAAAAAACTGAAAAACCTTCAAATATCCCCCAAAAGATATAGAATTCTTATCTGGGCATGCGATATATGCTTTAATATGTATTTTGACCTTCTTAGTCCGAATCCGAAGTTTAAATTTACACTAGACGTCTAAGTTACGATATAACCTCAAAAAACTCGAAAAATTTTTAGAGCCCCATAAAATAATGGGTGGTCATGATCGGGTAGTGCGATATATGTTTTGGGGTCTCCCACGCCTCCTTCTCCCTGTTACATAGATTTGCACAAAGTTGTTATACCCTTTTTTGACCATTTTTAATGGTCGAAGGGTAAAAAACCCTATTCATATCCCTTTGCTTATGAAGCAGAGTTAACAAACAAATTAAGGAAATTCTTCAACAAGGCATTATACGCGACAGCGACTCCCCCTATTGCAGTCCCTACGAGCATACTTGCATTCCAATGTTGCATGAACTTCGTTTTTAAAGACCTCATTAACAAAAATTGCATTTTATATTCAACTCAGCATCCCTGACTGAACACCTCCCAACAGCAAAGACTTTTTAATAAAAAACTTTCTAAACCAGACTAGCGTAATTTACATAGACAATTAGAGTGATTTTCCCTTTCTTTAAACTGCATACAATGAAACTATTAACCCAAACAGTAACATACAAATCTTAAAAAGTACAATAAAACTAAAAGACATTAGCTCTTACGGTGAATTCAAGGAATTGATTATAATGAATAATTATTAATAATTATTGATATTAATAATTATTATAATAATAATTATTACTAAGCACATAAAATAAATCGGTCCCCGGTAAACTCACTATTTTGCCGACTATAACAAATTTAATTTTGAAATAACCCCAGATACTAATTACTCATGAAAATTTATTTTTTATTTTTTGGAGGTTGAATACAATGAACGTATTAGCAAGTGGTCCAACGACACCAAGCCGATGCTTGTTGCGCGCGGAACCCAAACGAAGCCACCTCCCGCCTAACCGACCGAGAGTCACCGTCGCATATCTGACGACTCATAAAAGCGGTAGAAATGCGAATAGAAACGCGACGAGAAATTAACGCGGTAGGGATAGAAATTAAAATAAAATACAATATGCGATAGAAGGCGGCATGCAAATAGGGGGAAAAAATAAAAAAAAAAGATAGAATATAACATCAAGGAAGATCAAAATACAAATTTCTAATGACGTGCTAGATAGGCAAGAATTAAGGACTTCATAGCAGCGACAGAGTTAGTGTTAGCTATGACGTGTTAAAGCTTATTGTAGTCCGAACATAAAACCCAGAAACGATCGTGCACTGCATAATTCGATTTACAATAAGGAAGTATTAGTGAAAGGAAATAGCGAGTTTTTCTGCGGTTAGTTAGGGAAGACAGATTTAGTAGCAGAAGTCGACTATTATAGGAAAGCAGTCTCAAATTTTCATCCCAGTTAAGGCCGCGTAAGGCAAAAAGTAAGAAATTCCTCAGTACAGATTCGATGCGTTCCTTATGAATAGTGTACTGGGGACACCATACGCATGAGCCGTATTCGAGAATGGGACGAACAAGTGAAACGTAAAGGGTCTTTGTAATTTAAGGATCGTCGAATTTCTTGGACCATCTCTTAATAAAGCCGAGGACATCCATGGCTTTATAGACCATATTAGTAATATGATTGGAAAACTTAAGTTTTCTGTCCGAACGGTCCATCCAAATCATCAACTAGGGTGATTCTTTCCAAGGCACAACCACAAAGAGTATAAGAAGTAAACTTCGGACTGGCTCGAGAAAATGCCATCAGCTTGCATTTGGAGCTGTTCAGGTTTCAAAAATTATCCTGTATTGAAGTTTATCTAAAATATTAAACGACATGGGAAAACCCCAGAAAATGAAAGCGGACAAAGACTCATTATTCAAGAGCTCCGCAGTGCTTTGCCCGTGTTTGGTTGTGTGTGCGAACTTTTCCCTTAGAGTGTATTTGTTGTAACGGTTGCGCTCGAGTTACCACCCCACCGCCTAAAACCCCCACGACTCTAACATCGGGCACTGAACCGGGAAGACCAAACAACTGGAGCACCGCATCCGGTCAAGTGCCGTTGACTTCGCACACAACATTGTCTAGAGACCCGGCCAGCCGAATGCTGAAGTGGCATAAAATATCATGTTCATGTTTACATTAAGAACTTATGTACTTTAAAAACTAAACACTTATGTATGTACAAAACAGAGTAACAGAGACCTAGAGGAGACTTCTCGGAGAAATTAAAGAACACTCTGATTTTTGACTTAAAGCCGAACAGTCGCATTTTTACTAAAACCCCAGAACTTCAACTTAGAGGATTCTAACTTCTAAAACCCCAGAACTCCAAAGGATTCCTACTACCTCGAAACCCGAAGTCTCAGGCTCCCTCCCTCTGGACACGACTGATAACTGGCGCAGCCGGTAGGATGTTCTACCACACCATAATCCTTTATTTGTAAGTAAGAGAAAAATAATATGTGAGAAATGAAACAAAGTGTAATTTAATGTCGACAAAAAAAAAGTGAATATAAAAGAAACCCATATGAATTAAAATTTGTGATACGCCAAATGTACTCGTAACTTAACCATACACACCAACCTACACGTCGTAGTTTTCATTCGATGAATATAAACGTGAGTGCTGCCACGGTGACATGAAATCCAACGATGATAATCATGTCACCGGTACGCATATACCCTAGTAGCAACATCAAAATACCCATGTGCAAACGGCGCTATACAATGTAGCCACAGCAGCGCGAAATCAAACGCTGACCATCGCGATGCTGTGCTATATACAAACATACGCCAAAAGTATTTTATACACATATACACATTCGAACGAATAATAACAAATACGACACAATGTATCCATGCATCGCGTTGCCGCGTCGGTGGGGAATCAAACGCTGATCATCACACCGACGACGGGGACATATACATGCAAAATTCTTTATCATACCCGCTTGCAAACGGCGCTGTACAATGTAGCCACAGCGGCGCGAAATCAAACGCTGACCATCGCGATGCTGTGCTATATACAAACATACGCCAAAAGTCTTTTATACACATATACACATTCGAACGAATAATAACAAATACGACACAATGTATCCATGCATCGCGTTGCCGCGTCGGTGGGGAATCAAACGCTGATCATCACACCGATGACGGGGACATATACATGCAAAATTCTTTATCATACCCGCTTGCAAACGGCGCTGTACAATGTAGCCACAGCAGCGCGAAATCAAACGCTGATCATCGCGATGCTGTGCTACATACAAACGTACGCCAAAAGCCTTTGTACACACACATATATACATTCAGATACATAATATCAAATACGACCCAACGTATCCATGCATCGCGTTGCCGCGTCGGTGGGGAATCAAACGCTGATCATCACACCGACGACGGGGACATATACATGCAAAATTCTTTATCATACCCGCTTGCAAACGGCGCTGTACAATGTAGCCACAGCAGCGCGAAAACAAACGCTGACCATCGCGATGCTGTGCTATATACAAACATACGCAAAAAGTCTTTTATACACATATACACATTCGAACGAATAATAACAAATACGACACAATGTATCCATGCATCGCGTTGCCGCGTCGGTGGGGAATCAAACGCTGATCATCACACCGATGACGGGGACATATACATGCAAAATTTTTTATCATACCCGCTTGCAAACGGCGCTGTACAATGTAGCCACAGCAGCGCGAAATCAAACGCTGATCATCGCGATGCTGTGCTACATACAAACGTACGCCAAAAGCCTTTGTACACACACATATATACATTCAGATACATAATATCAAATACGACCCAACGTATCCATGCATCGCGTTGCCGCGTCGGTGGTGAATCAAACGCTGATCATCACACCGACGACGGAGACATATACATGCAAAATTCTTTATCATACCCGCTTGCAAACGGCGCTGTACAATGTAGCCACAGCAGCGCGAAATCAAACGCTGATCATCGCGATGCTGTGCTACATACAAACGTACGCCAAAAGCCTTTGTACACACACATATATACATTCAGATACATAATATCAAATACGACACAACGTATCCATGCATCGCGTTGGCGCGTCGGTGGGGAATCAAACGCTGATCATCACACCGACGACGGGGACATATACGTGTAAGATTCTTTATCATACTCGCTTGCAAACGACGCTGTACAATGTAGCCACAGCAGCGCGGAATCAAACGCTGATCATCGCGATGCTGTGCTACATACAAACGTACACCAAAAGCCTTTTATACACATATACACATTCGAACGAATAATAACAAATACGACACAATGTATCCATGCATCGCGTTGCCGCGTCGGTGGGGAATCAAACGCTGATCATCACACCGACGACGGGGACATATACATGCAAAATTCTTTATCATACCCGCTTGCAAACGGCGCTGTACAATGTAGCCACAGCAGCGCGAAATCAAACGCTGACCATCGCGATGCTGTGCTATATACAAACATACGCCAAAAGTCTTTTATACACATATACACATTCGAACGAATAATAACAAATACGACACAATGTATCCATGCATCGCGTTGCCGCGTCGGTGGGGAATCAAACGCTGATCATCACACCGATGACGGGGACATATACATGCAAAATTTTTTTATCATACCCGCTTGCAAACGACGCTGTACAATGTAGCCACAGCAGCGCGGAATCAAACGCTGATCATCGCGATGCTGTGCTACATACAAACGTACGCCAAAAGCCTTTGTACACACACATATATACATTCAGATACATAATATCAAATACGACCCAACGTATCCATGCATCGCGTTGCCGCGTCGGTGGTGAATCAAACGCTGATCATCACACCGACGACGGAGACATATACATGCAAAATTCTTTATCATACCCGCTTGCAAACGGCGCTGTACAATGTAGCCACAGCAGCGCGAAATCAAACGCTGATCATCGCGATGCTGTGCTACATACAAACGTACGCCAAAAGCCGTTGTACACACACATATATACATTCAGATACATAATATCAAATACGACACAACGTATCCATGCATCGCGTTGGCGCGTCGGTGGGGAATCAAACGCTGATCATCACACCGACGACGGGGACATATACGTGTAAGATTCTTTATCATACTCGCTTGCAAACGACGCTGTACAATGTAGCCACAGCAGCGCGGAATCAAACGCTGATCATCGCGATGCTGTGCTACATACAAACGTACGCCAAAAGCCTTTGTACACACACATATATACATTCAGATACATAATATCAAATACGACACAACGTACTCTTGCATCGCGTTGCCGCGTCGGTGGGGAATCAAACGCTGATCACCACACTGACGACGGGTACATATGCATGCAAAGTGGTTTATCATATTTCAAACAAACAAAGTCTCATTCGGCGTATCATGGCAACAACAACACGTTCAGGGAGTCGAAGTGAAGAGTGGACACTTGAGTATCGTCAAGTTACCTCGCCTTTACATTCCCTTGCGAAGTGCTGCTACATTTACGAAAACACACCCCAAATAATAAAAAAAAAAAAAAAAAAAAAAGAGTCGACATACAATTATACTTCGTTCTTTCATAATAAAATGTTACACATGAAATATTAATACTCATAACATTGCAGAGCATAAAAAAGAAAGGGACGTATATACAAATGTACACATAAATCAGTAAATACATACAAAACTCTTACCCATACACAAGTGGAAATATACTATTACAATTAAAAAATACTCCAAAATAAGTACACCATCTACATTTAAACACACTATTTACACATACACTCACACTTAAATAAGAACACAAATTGTATTTGAGCACACTATATACATATACACTCACACTTATATAAGAACACAAATTGTATTTGAACACACTATATACATATACACTCACACTTAAATAAGAACACAAATTGTATTTGAGCACACTATATACACATACACACTAGAATAAGTACATAATTTACATTATATATACACACATACTTAAATAAGTACACCACACTTGAGATACACTATAGGCCTACTCACGAATTTCCCTGAGGTAGAAAATTTGTTCATTGTTTTTCCGTGCCTTATACGATAAATCAAGAAACTTAAAATTTAATGTCAAAAAGCTGGTCTATAATCTTAGGAAGACTACATGTTCCGTTGTCGGGGCTTCAACAGCCACTAATAAGCTTTTGCACCCTATCAGACGTTCTAACCCTCTTCCTCCGATTACGGAAGAACCCAAGCCAATTCCCCACGAAAAACCTACAATGGACTCGGGTAATGAGCCTAGCCGCCCCACTCCACCCCCCTTAACACCCATTGTTAGTGGATATGGGTCGGTAATCTCGACGACTTTCAAGCCTAAAGACATTATGGCTTTCGTTGAGCATTTGCCAACTTTTGACGGCACTCCCCGTCAACTGGACCGTTTTATTACTAGCGTAGAATAGTCACCCTGAGGACTATTAGGAACAAAATAATCGATAGAGCTGACGAAGCCCTAGAGCTCGCAAATACTCCCTTGGTCTGGGACGAGATAAAAAGCAATCTCATTCGACTCTATTCGAGCGAGAAAAGCGAGGCCAACTTGCTAAGTGAGCTTAGCACATTTTCTGACGGCCAGACTCTGGGCCAACTGTTCTTTGGAATATCAAAAGTGAGAAGCCAACTCTTCTCCATACTCAAGAACAGTGAGCACAATAACACCGTTATAGATGCCAAGAAAGTTGTCTATAACGAAGTGTGCCTCAATGCTTTTATCACAGGTTTAAGAGAACACCTCAAGACGTTTGTCAGACTTAAGTCCCCTTCTACCCTTGAACAGGCATACGAGCAATGCCAAATAGAGCAGACCTTGTACAGGGCCCAAAACAATCGATCTAATAGAACAGAGCAGAGATCCAATGAATCGGACGGTAGAAATCAACGAAATAATAATGACAATAACAACCGCAATGGACGAAATGACCAAAACGACCGTGGAAGACCTTATTCCAACTCTAATCAGAACAGATCATCTTACTCTTACAACCGTGCACCTCAATCCGGTAATAACGACAACCAAACTAGTACTTCAAACCCCTTGCGCACACCGTCGCATAGTCTGAACAATATAGAGGAGAACCCTCAATCCAACCCGAATTTTCAGCAACCCGCCTCGGGGAGCCAACAGGGTACATAAGTCCGGCTACACACAGTCCCTCTCTTCCTTTCATTAGAATCAAACTACCCCATACAAACCCCCTGAAATTCCTGATTGACACAGGCTCTACACACTCCTTTATCGACCCAAAATATGTTGATTCTCAAAGCTGTACGACTTTACAAACGCCTGTAATACTTAAAACGGCCCTAAATAATTTTACAATCCACCAACATGTAAGTTATCACCCTCGGTCCCTTTGTATTCAATATGGAATTTATAAACAGTTTTCATAGCCACTTTGGAACCCATATTTTGCTCTAGCGCTATCCTCTTGCGCCAGTATCTTAAAAACATAAATAATATCCGAATTTGTCAGCGCTTTTCGCTAAACAAACAATCTTTTCCAAGAGGCAGTTATTAAACTGCGCAGTTCAATAACGTAAACATTGACCACTTGGTCACCATCCTAATTAAAACTCTTCAAGTGTCAGCAAAATTCTCGATCAAGAGCGTATCATAAACAACGCTCTCACGATCTGCGTCTCCACGCTCCATTCTAAACAAATCTTAATTTCACCACAAGACGGAAGCTTTGACGTTACTTTAGCCTAAGAATATATCTGTAACTTCAGTCCTATTTTGTCATTCAATAAAAACGGAAGGTTTATTCCTGCTAAATATAAATTTTTTTCCATCACGCGTTCGCGAGTTGGTTAATTGGCGCCCAGTACGTGGGGCTCGCGTTAAGTTTGTTAACTACACGAAAGATATTAAACCACACAATATCAAAGTGTCGCGAGTGAACTTTATCCGGATTATTGAAACAAAACGGCGAATATTCTAAAAAGCCGTTAGGAACTCACAAACATTAACAGTGCTACACATAAAGAAGACCTGAAAGAAATAAAAAGGGAACTTCAAAGTGAAATGCAATAAAAACAGTGCCGCTCAACTGAATAGAGAACCTGAAAAAAACAAAAAGGGAATCTCTAAGTGAAGTGCAGATACAATAAAAAAACAGTGTGCTGGTGATACCAAATTGACAAAAACAGTTTTGGTACACAGCACTTATAACTACAAACCAACAATTTTATAAAAAAAAAATACCGAAATTTTAAAACAACAACGACAAGTGTAGAAGGAAGACCCCCAAAACCAGGAACAAACAACGCAGAAGGAAGACCCCCAAGCCAGGAACAAACAACGCCCGGCCTAAGAAGGAAGATCATCCACGTGAGCTTAATCAGTGCAGTTCTTTATAGTTAAATTATTATAAGTAACTTTCAAAACCTAAAAATGGCTCAAAATCAGACTTTGACAGCAGATTTAATCGCTGAACTTATAGCAAATAAAACCAAAGCCCTATCTGAAGAAATTGCAGCATTAAAATTACAAATTAACACCAGTTCAACTACAGTTCAAGAATACCAACCCACACAAGTAAATGACTCAATCAGATGCGATGAATCATTTGATGTTATTAAGTCTATACCCGAGTTCGCAGGTAGTTACGCAAATTATGTTAGTTGGCGTGAAGCAGCATGCTGCGCCATGAGAATGTATAAGGAAGGTAGTAGGAAGTACGTAGGTGCTTTGAAAATTTTGAGGAACAAAATAACAGGGAAAGCTAATGATACGTTAACAAATCATGGTACCGTATTAAATTTTGATGCTATTTTAGCTAGATTGGATTTCGCCTATAGCGACAGGCGTCCGATTTATATAATAGAACAGGAACTAAGTGTACTTAGACAGGGAAACATGACGGTTCTAGAATATTATAACTTGGTTAACAAGAAACTTACCTTGTTAATAAATAAAACAATAATGACATATGGCGATAAAGCAAGTGTCATCACAGAAATGAATAATAGAAACAGGGATAACGCGTTGCGTATCTTTATCACAGGTCTGAATGGTTCTTTATCAGAAATTCTATTCTCTTTAAAACCTGAAAACTTACCCAATGCTCTAGCAAAGGCTCAAGAGCTTGAAGCAAACAATCAAAGAGCATATTTCGCTTATAATTATTATACACGTTCTCAACAGAACAATAATCAAGTTAACCAAAATCCGAACAATAATCAACAAGCAACTAGAAATGTTTTTGCTCCAGGCAAAAACACAGTGCAGCCCCCACCAGTTCCGATGGACATCGATAAGTCCATCCAAATTCAAAATAAACCCCAATATAATCGTAATCAGTATAATTCCCAACCTTTGAAGCGCGAGTATCCACCGCCTTCGACCCAACAGCAACCGCAAAAGACAATGCGGGTTAATAACTTAAATGAGGAACATTTTTTAGAGGAAGAGGGGGAGAACTCCCCTACATCTTCCGAACAGACAGAAAATTAAAAAAGAAATTTAAAATTTTAATTGATACAGGTGCTACGGCATGTTACATTAAAGAAGGTATTTATGATAATCCCGAAGAATTAGTTATTAAGAAAAGAATAAAAACAGTAAATGGTTATAGTTTGATAACTCATTTTCATAATATTACAATATTTGGTAAAAGCCGAAGATTTTACGAAATCCAAAACTTAGATGCGGATCTATTGGTCGGCTATAACCTACTAAAGGGAATAAATGCAATTATTGACCTATCTAAAGAAACGCTTCCTTATGGAGATAAAATAGAAAGAATTAATTACGAAACCCCAGCTGAAGATACAGTTGGTAATCTACAGTGTTCAGAGATAGATCTGAACATTGCCAATTTTCTGGACTCACAAAAAGGGAATAATGGAGAAGTGTTATCCTTATTCCAAATGTCCGACTCTTATGAATCATCGTCAATGACTGACGCTGATTGCCCATTTACAGACGATAATGAAATCGTTAGTAAACCAAAACGAAGGAGGAAGGTTAAAAAGAGCAGACGCCGTAAAGCGTCAGTATCCTCTGTTACCAATTCTTCTGTATTATGTAAAGTAAACCACTCTGTGAATGTCACGGAGGAATTAAAAGATCTTGAACAACAAGTTGTGCAAGAAATATTTTCAAAGCATTCCCAAATTCAAACGTGTCTGCCCTTTAGAACAGATATTAAAGGTGAGATAAGAACATTGAATGATAATGCTATTTACAGTAAACAGTATCCTTATCCTTATTCAGCTAACAACTTTGTTAACCAGGAAATAAATAGGATGCTACATGAAAACATTATACGACCTAGCAAAAGTCCATACAATTCCCCAGTATGGGTTGTAGGGAAAAAAGGCTATAATGAAGATGGTACTAGAAAAAATCGATTAGTTATCGATTATAAGAAACTTAACGAAAACACAATACCCGATAGATATCCGATGCCAGATCCATCGGTAATTTTATCCAATTTGGGAAAAGCACGGTTCTTTTCGACTATAGATTTAGAGTCAGGTTTCCATCAGATCCTAATGAAGGACGATGACATTGAGAAAACTGCGTTTTCAATCAACAACGGGAAGTATGAATTCCTTCGTTTGCCTTTCGGATTGGCGAATGCGCCACGAATCTTTCAACGGGCAATGGATAATATTTTAAGAGAAAAAATTGGAAAAACATGTCACATATATGTGGATGACATAATCGTTTTTTCCGAGACTGCGGAACAACATCTATATGATCTAAAGGAGATCATAGACATATTGTTCGTAGCAAATATGAAAATAAGTTTAGAAAAATCTAAGTTCTTCCGAAAGGAAACAGAATTCTTAGGTTACTTAGTGTCGCACAAGATAATAAAAACCGATCCACAGAAAATAAAAACAATTGTAGAGTATCCACCCCCCCGCCCAACATTAGAGAGTTGCGTGGTTTCCTAGGATTAACTGGTTACTATAGGAAATTTGTACAAAATTATGCCTCTATAGCAAAACCACTCACTAAACTGTTGCAAGGCCATAATGGAATGATATCTAAACATATGTCCAAAAAAATAGAAATAGCTTTAGATGAGGAAAGCACGTTAGCTTTTGACAATTTAAAATCCCACCTAACTTCACAGGTTGAACTAACTCAACCAGATTATTCAAAAAAGTTTGTCCTAACCACAGACGCGTCCGATGTAGCAATTGGTGCTGTTCTTTCACAAGAGAACAAACCAATCACTTTTATTTCAAAAACTCTCAATACAACAGAGCAAAACTATGCCACTAACGAGAGGGAACTTTATGCCATAGTTTGGGCATTAAAAAATCTTCGTAACTACTTATATGGGGTAGTCAATTTGGAAATCGTTACCGACCACCAACCACTTTCCTTCGCAGTTTCTGCGCGGAATCCCAATTCCAAAATGAAAAGGTGGCACGCATTTATCGAAGAATATTCTCCGAAAATATTATACAAGCCAGGTAAAACTAATGTTGTCGCAGATGCTTTGTCCAGGTTACAAATAAACAACATCACTTGCCAAAATCACATTTCAGGTAGTTCGTCCGACAGCGGAACTGTTCATTCTGCTGAGAGTAGTTATGAGGAAATCATAGCAGAAACTAACAAGCCTTTAAATCAGTTCAAGCAACAACTGCTTATTTCAAAAAATAGGTTTACCATTCATGAGAAAGTTAACAATTTTAATAAAACAAGACACATTATAGAATACGACACTGTGGACAATTTAGTAACCATATTAAAGGAGTTCTTGCAGCCTAGCATCGTTACAGGAATTCATTGTACCCCCGAGGACTTATATGAAATCCAAACCAAACTTAGAAATACATTTACCAATAAGTTTTTATATACTAAAAAGTTTGTATCCGATGTCATAAATAGGGATGACCAACAAATAATAATAGAAGAAACCCATGCTAGAGCTCATAGAGGGTTCGACGAAACTTAAAGCAGATTTTAAGATATTATTACTGGCCTAAATTATATGAAAAGCTCAAACAACACATTCGTAATTGTGAAGTTTGTAACAAAAATAAATACAATAGACACCCGAAACAAATTCCAATTTCAAAAGCCCCAATTCCAGAAAGAGAAGGCGAACAATTACATATAGACATTTTCTATGCCCAAAAACTAATTTTTTTGACTTGTATTGATGCTTACTCTAAGTATTTAATAGTTAAAGAAATTCAAAATAAATGCAATATGGAATTTAAAATTCTCGAGCTAATTCAACCATTTCCTTTTGCCAAGTCCATAATGATGGACAATGAGCCTAGTTTCTCTTCCGCCCAATTCAAATCAGCAATAGAGCGTGCTGGCTTAACCATTTTTTATGCAGATCCCAGACATAGTCTCACCAATGGCCAAGTAGAAAGAGTACACTCAACGTTAATCGAAATTTCACGCTGTATTCAGGAAGAATACAATCTTCTAGATCATAAAGAAATAGTTTATCGCGCTGTCAGAGAATATAATAACACCATACAATCTTCCACACAAAATAAACCCAATGATATTATGTTTAACAAAATTGATCACACCCACTTACCTAAAATATTAAAAACAGCTCAAACAAAAATGTTAGAATATCACAATAAAAAAAGGACACCTAAAAATTATGAAGTAGGAGAAATAATTTATGAGAAGAAGCATGGAGAGAGAAATAAACTACAACCTAGATATAAGAAACAAACAGTAAAAGAAGATTTAGGAAATAAGGTTATCATAAATAACAAGAATCGAATAATTCATAAAGATAACATTAAGTTTTAATCAAATTTTGCATTTTCTTTTTTTATGTTTTTAGCATGAACATTTTATATATATTACTTACCCCAATATTACTGGGTTCAACAATTTCTAATATTATAAACTACTCGAACGAGGAATATGTTTTACTTGAAGACGCAGACAACATATTTTTATACGAAACTTATGGGGAAATTTTTCACGTTACTAACTTAAGTTTTTATAAATATATTATCGAAGAAGAATTAAAATATGTAAAAGATAGAAACATCAGTGTAGATTGGGATTTTTATTTGAACTTAAAATTAGCCAGTTCTCTTTTTTCTCAACTTGCGCCACATAAAATAATAAAACGAGGTATTAATGAACTAGGCACCATTTTTAAATGGATAACAGGTACACCAGATCACAATGACTTAATCACACTTCAAAACAAAATCAATGACTTGGTCGAAAACAACAATAAGCAAAACCAAATCAATTCTGCAATTTTTAAAGAAATTCAACAAGTAACCAATTTATTAAAAAACTTAAATTTAGATGAAGAGTTTGCTATGAAAAAACAGAGATTAAAACTGCTGTCATTCGACTTACAAAATCTGAGAGACGCAATAACATTTTCAAAAGCCAATATTTTGTATTCAAAAATTCTAAACAATCACGATGTGGCAGACATATTTACACACGAAAAATTTAACATAACTATAATAGACCTAATGGATGTTTCTACTTTTTCAATTATATCGCATAAAGGCTTAATCAAATATTACATAAAATATCCTATCGTAAAACATAGTTGTAAGTTTTTTCACGCAAATGCCATATCTCAAACAAATGGTAAATTAATTATTGACGACAAAGTTGCCAAATGCAACGACACTTATTACCCAATAAAAATTTTCAAAAAAGAAATATACAATAATTTTGGTCAAATTCAAGAAAATGACAATTGCTTTGTAGATATGCTTAATAAAAAATATGCAGTTTGCAAGAAAATCAAAGAAAAAAACAAACCCGTAGAAATTATTACAGACGGAGCTATTCTAGTTTCCGGTTCAAACTATATCAACCACACATTTGTTACAGGCATTTATTTAGTTACCTTTCAAGCCATTGTTGACATTAATAATATAACTTACACCAATAATAAACAAAAACTGTTAAACTATATCGAAAACAATAGATTTAAGAATTACCTAATATCAGAATATTTACAAAGCAACAATTCCGAACTTAAATTTCAAAATACAAATATATTATCAAAAATTATTATACCACTTAAGCATAATCATTTTGAAATAACATTTGTAATAATTTTAATCATACTTGTATTTTTTATGTCAAAGCTTCTTAAGTACCTTTTCCCCAATTTATTTTTGTACATCTTTAATTTCATAAAAGCTAAATAT
>JAECXB010000259.1:0-95718 GCA_018151435.1 Zaprionus africanus | reverse complement strand
TAACTTTTGAAATCACCAAACTTGCTAAATTTTGTAAACATGAACAATAATAACAATGTTCCCGATTTTGATGCTAACAATAGTGATAGTGATTCACATTTTGACTCTGAAAATCCGGTTTCGATAGATATTGATGTAGAACACGACTTTTATGAACATTTTTAAGTGTAAAATACTTATTTATAGTCATTTTGAATGCATTTTTATTTTTAGTTATTAATATTAAGGTTATGTGTTAAAAAAATTAATTAAAAATATTTGCTGAATTTAACGAGTGCCAGCATTATTAATTACCGTACAATTAAGAATAAGAGGAAACCTATCTTATATGGGCGGCTAGGGAAGGCGCGCTCGCGACAGAATCTTAAAATAGACTCAGCTACCAAGCAATACAACAAAGTTACAAAGAGTTGATATAAACAAAGAAGCGAAATAGCAAATCAATATGCAAATTACCAACCAACCGGTGATACCTTGTGCTGTGCAAAAGTAGCATTCCGTAGAACACAGTGACATTTGTAAACGCCTCTAAATAAGCAAGACTTTGACAATTAAAATACAACACATATTAATCGAAAAAAATGTATTTACTAACAATTCATTAACATAACTTCGCCAATCTTATCCATAATTACTTAAAATATGTATCATAATTGTAGGAAGAACACAAAAATGTAAAAATCTCAAAATTATTTTTCTTCTAAAAAATAAATGAAAAGTCCGAATTATGCTATCAAGGCCGTAAAATAAATGCAGAAGAATATTTATGTTAGAAATGGATCTTCAACAAAAAAAGATCTAAACGCAGCTGAGAAGAGAATGGCTCAATATATAACTTATCCTAGAAAAATAGACAAATTTCACGTAAAAAATTTTTAATTTAGTTAGGTATGGGGGGACCACATGTGCTGTCACTCATATGCAGGCACGCGGATACATGATTGAGCTGGCTGCGTGTTGTTCGGAACATTGGACACTAAATTGACTTGAATAACTTCTATGTATTGTATAGTCCAGTTGCATTGAGTTGTATACTTATCGACTTCAAAAATTAATTTATAGATTTAAGGGGCGGAGGGAGCGGCGTACAATATTTGAAATAAAATTGATCTGCACATAATATAAATGAACATATATGCCAAATTTGGTTATGCAATTATCATAGACATAGCAAACACCAACCGTCAAGTCAAATTATGCCGTGTCCGCTTGTTACAGTAACAGTAACTAGTAGCACACACCTACAACATTTTTAATCTTGGTGGGTTTCCGTATCAATGCTCATGATTCTAGGTACTTTTGATAGTTTGATATTATTTTTGGCATTTGGCATTAGTTTTTTTTTAAGTTGCCTTAAAAGATTTTAGACGTTGCTACTGAATAGATTTCAGGGGCAACGAAAAATTTTTTAAAATTTTAAATAAATTTAAAATTTATTAATGTAAGAGGCAGCAGCGATATAAAGAAATAAACATCTGAAACATCCGTATCACAAATAATATGACAACGTTTTTATATAAATTTAAATTTTCAGTTATCGTTATATTCACACATAAATTAAAATTTTATTATATAAAACAACAATATGTTTTTGGTTTTTTTTTTAACTTATATCTATGTTGTTAAATCAATAGAAATTATTCTACCAGAAGAATTTAAAGGTTGTACAGTTGAAACGGACTTATCGGCTAGAATTATTTCATTTTTTCCAGAATTTGTTGATTCTGAACACCAGTCAGAAACAATTTTTACCTTTTTTTGCAAATTACAATTTTCTTGATTATTTAAGGGTAAAAACGTATTTGTTATATTTACTGTTTTATCCGAGCTACTTGTTTTCGATTTGTGACTAACTCTATTAAAAACAGAATTTGTTTTATAATTGGAAAAAATATAAACCGATTGTTGTAGTGGCTTTAGAGAATTATTGTCTGATGTTAGTGAAATACTTGTGCATTGTTTTTCCATTGGAGTATTTTGAAGTTTAGAAGCAACTTTTTCTTCACGAGATAACGATATAATGGAAAAAGTGTCCGAATTGAGAATTTGAGATGAACTTATCGATTGATCGTCATCATCTGAGGAACACAAATCAATTGTGTCCACAACTTCGTTTGAAGGTGAAATCCTCCACCGAGAGCTATGCGATGAATCTCGTGTCAATCTTATATTGATTTTAGTGTTATTTTCAGAATGATGTTCTCCGATAGATTCAGTTATCTTTTTTAAACGAACAAGGATTGGACGGCACTGCTTGATCAATGGGGAATTCAGAAACAAAAAATTTTGTGTAGTGTCTCTTCTTTGCGAAAATTGTCGGCGGGGGAATGCATATATGTGAGAACTATTATCGTGACATTTTTTATAAGAAATATGAACGTTACTAGGTGTAAGTTTTTTTTCAAATGGTTTATACTTGCAACTTGACTTATGTATTAACGGTGTGTAACAAAAACGATCTATACGCTCTTGTCTTTCAAAAACATACTCCAATGAAATTGTCTGTTTCATCGTTTTAAGTAATTTTTGTCCTGCTGGAGATGATATTGGGATAAATGAACAACGATTTAAAGAAGGCACAGCGCGATTTCTTCGTGCTGGCATACGTCTATTTTTGTTGGATGTCATCAAAACTAAATCTTCGTTACAAAAGTGGGATCCTTGCATTTTCTTAAAACAATTTTTATCAGTTTGTTTAGATTGAAGGCACAAATTCAATAGGAATGCATTACGTAATTCTGAATTTTCACTTTTACTTTCAAGTTTATTTGCTGGTTCCGGCGAATCGCATAGTATAACATCGTCCTCTATATTACATACTTTTTCATGTTCCTGTAAAAAAAAAATGTTGTTATAAATATAAGACAAATTAAAAATGCAGTCCCATAAAAACAATACATTCGTTATTAAAGTATACAACTATTTATTATGTTAATGAATTGCATAACATTATTCATGCATAAAGAGCTTTAATAAAAAGAACAAGATTTCGGCCGATTGCTGTTATTGCACCTACAATTGTCCGATTGAAAAGAAATTCTATGTACACATTATTATTATGAAAAAAGACGGATATTCAAATTTCGTGCAAATATTTATAAATCGGTCCGATTCGAAGCTTTGGTAAACCCATGGAATGTCGGATTATCAGAGATCGCACATTTTACAATTGACAAATTCTTTGAGAAACTTAAAGATAATTAAACAAAAAATAATAGATACAAATTTCTGATTTAGACCAATACTAAGCTAACTATTATCGTCAATCGGATCGGACAATAAACACAGACGTTATTAAAAAAAACTTGTTCGCTTGAATTTGATATGCAAACCAGCAAGCCGTGACGTCATTTCACGTAGCGTGAGTTGTTACTGTTCTCTTCTAGTCTATGCACAAGCATTTTTTCTTTCAAGCGCACACACATGTTCTTGGCTAATGAAATGCACGTATTTATATAGAGACATTTGCATATGAAGTATTAGGTAACGTTATTTCTATTTAGAAGCAGTAACGTTCAATTATGATTAGTCGAAGGGTATCCCACTGCCGCGTGCCGCTCGACTGTTGCTCTCGTTCGGTTTAAAATTTCGCTCAATCTCTGATTACATCTGCCACAACGAATTTTTGAAAAAATTTTAATTTAAAATATTTGTATGCCCTCAATTTATATAGACATCGAACTAAATTGGACAAAAAAGTTATTATATTGTCAAAATGTATTTTACATGCAGATGAAGACATTTGTGAGTGGAAATTTGTATTAATTTCACCAATAGTTCTGTTGCGACTTCATACATTATTCTGTTAAGGAATTAAATTTATTGGATTTAAATCTGATTTTGTTTGACTGGATCTTTTAGACCACCACTAGCATTATCGATACTTGTATAAATACCGATAAAAAAGAAGCCGCACCTCTAGAAGAGTTTGGTTAAGTTGGCAGTCTCGATACCCAACGGCGGCGAAACACATTAAATTAAATGTTTTACTCCGTAAATATTAAAAGCGAGCTTTATTGATGTGTGTGTGTGGTGAAATTGTGAAAAGCCGTTACAATTTTTTGTGAAATAGATACATACACACGAGGCGATGCAGGCGTATGATGAAATTACGCAGCGGTAAGCAAATGAAAAAGCCGAACATGGATTTTAATTCGAACGTCATGACTGGAAAAGGAACTCCGAGGTCAAAAAGTGGGTCAAATTCTACTGACGAGATGGATTCGAACTTGGATGACACAGTTGTCGAGACTCCAGGAAAATCGGATGCACATGGTGACTTTATACGAAATTTGATGAACATAATGCAGAAAATGGATAAGCGAAACGGTCAATTATATAACTCCGTGAGGAACATGGAGGATCGACAAAATGAATTGGCTATCTTTGTGGAAAATGTCAACGTAACTCAATCGGAGCTGGCTAAGCCACGCCCCCCGCCCACGCAAATCTATAATTTCATCTTTTAAGCTGATTTTCGAGGGACTTATAAAAGAAACAACATTCTGAGTAAGACTTTACTTAGCTAATTATAATACCAACATAACGTCAAAATCTCAATCCGATCAGACAACAATCACAGATGTTATTAAACAAAAACCTTGTTCGCTTTGATTTTGTATACAGACCAGCAAGCTGCGACATCATTGCAATGCTCATGTTGGAAAGAAAAGGAAAGAGAATGCGAGCGCGTAGCGCCATCTGTTGTTCTTCTCTTATTTTCTATGCACACGCATTTTTTGCATTCAAACGCACACACACACATACATACATTTGTGCTTGACCAATGAAATGATACCCGCATATACACGAATTCATACACAGACGTATATAAAAGCTAACCTTACCATATTTCTATTAAGTAGAAGTGTTGTACAATTATTGACTCTTTACGTTTCAAAAAGGTCGAAGGGTATCCCACTGACGCGTGCCGCTCGACTGTTGCTCTTGTTTACTTTGTATACTTCGTACTATTCTAATTTAACGCCAAAACGTCTCGAAGCAGTCAAATAAAGTGTCTCGTTTGATATCCATCAATATTTGAACTCAAAACAAGTTCATAAAACTAAAATGATGCATATTTTAACTTGAAAACTTAGTAATCTCTTTTGTTAAAGATATTATTTTTTAAATATTAATGAAATTATTCTTTAATATTAATTTTTATACGAAAAGTTGTATACTTTTTACCCAAAGTTAAAATATTTATTCCCCCGTCTCGGGAAAAAATAATGTTGAAAAGCTTCAACATTTTGTGAACTATGTTGTTAGAGTAACATTGCTATCAGTAAACGTTTTTATGGAAGATGCACAGAATCAGTTTTCTGACACTTTTCTTTGTTATTTAAATAATACGCTCTTAAACACTTAAACACACATAAATAAACACCCCGTCTAAACGCGCTTGAATTTATTGCTGCCAGTCTTCCCTGGCTGATAATCAAATGGCGATTTCAACAGTGAGGATTTGTAAAATCCAAAGTGTACAAAAACAGCATAAACTTTTGCTAAAATGGCGAAAATACATTTGAGCCAAGTAATATTTTAAATGTTAATTAAATTTATAAATCAGAAAAATTGAATTCTTTTCTTCTTATTATAGTAAAAACTTTTTACTATTAACAAATTCTTATTTTTTTAAATTAAATTAATTGTTCTACTTTAAACAATCGACTGACCATAGTTGACTTAAAATAAATAAATAAAAATCACAATAGATAAGAAAATGCCTGTAAAACATAAAAACGAATTTATTTTTCATTGACAATTTTGTTTACGAATCACATGGGTCATATGTAGATGGCCACCCGGTATATATCATGATTTAATTTTTTGCTAGCACTGTTTAAAGTTTCTTCTTCATGGAATTAATCCTCATGACGTGTTACGATGGTTGACAATTATATTTCGGGGTTTAAGAACATTCCTTATTAAGTTCTACACACATTTGAATGTGTTTGAACCAATTGTCCAAGCATCAACCGCTTCTTCAGATGTTGAAAAATGTTGACCTCTCATGGGAATCAAAAGAAGTCATTCAGTGCCAGGTCAGAACTATAAGTCGCAGGACTCCTCAAATCGATGCTTTGAGTGCTCAAAAATGCAATTGTTTGAGCCAAAGTGTGAAAGCTCGCATTGTCTTTGCCGGTTGCTTTTCCAGAATTTTTGAAAACAACTGGCAAACAAATGGTTGTGTACCACTCAGAACTGAATGTTCTGCGTTGTTCTAGTGGTACGATTTCGACATGTCCAGTTTTCCCGTAAAAAAAAAACAGGCGATCACTTACTTGGAGTGATTCGTGCGCGAGCAACTTTCGTGGGATTTGGCTCAGTTTAAAACACTCATACAGTCGACTGCTGTATAGTTTCGAGCTCATTCATTGCAAATCCACGATTCATCACCTGTCACGGTGTCATAGACGTGTTTCGAGTATTTTTTCGACCAAGCAACACGATCGATTGACATATTGTGTGGAATCCAAAGCAAACAAATTGTTTGACGATCTTGCAATATCAGTTCGCGCACAGCATCGATCGTTTGAAGAACAACAACTGATTTTTGCAACTATTACGAAATTCGTCTTGGAGTGAATAAGGACCTCAATTAAATTCACCAAACCATCGATAAACACTGGTCCTTCACTACCATAAATTGAGTTAAGTGTCGATGCCAAGTTGTTGAGCACAATTCACATCGAAAGTTGTTACAAATAATCAAACAAAATTGTTCACGATTTAATTCCACATTTTGGGATAGATGAATTTAAGATATTGTAAACAACACAAATAGCGCTTGTATGTCAAAATTTTCTGAGAACATATAACCGAAAAATGTCGAGCTTTACGATAGAGCTGTCATTTGCCAGATTGCAAAACTAAGGTTGCCCAATCGCTTGTAACATGCTTGGTCGGATTTCTCTATACCGGATTTCTCTATACCGCCGCTTCGAAAAAAAAAATTCTATATTTAGTCAGCGGTTGCGGCGGTACGCCCAAGTATGTGTATGTCCATATTTTCAACATGGGTGTTGGGATTTTTTCGTCCTCTACTATATATTCCTTATTCATATATAGATCACAAGTCGATCCGATTATGTCATATCCGCCTGTCTGTCCGGATGTTCGTCTGTTCAGTGGGAACACACAAATCTAAGCTATTGGTAGTTTTATCGTGACTTTCGAACCTGGTTCCACATCCATTACATTTCTGGTAATCACTTCCGGCATATTCTGACCAGAAAAATGTTGAAGTTTCAACGTATTTTACACCTTGAATTCATAAGGGAAAAGGTGTTTCAGTTTACAATTCTTACAGATTATGACCAGATTTTCGCTCATTTACTTTTTTTGCTTTTTCTTTTTTCACTTTATAAAAACTTCGTTGTAATAGGAATAAACCGAGATTGACCGAAATTTTGATTCAAGCTACTTTTGACATGCATTTATGCTTGCAGGATCTTATGTCCTCCGATTGTTCTTGTAAGTGTTATACATATTGGCACAGAATTTAATAATAATAAGTCGATTACTGTCTAACTTTGACTGCTCCTTATAACTTAAGTTAATTCAAAATCAATACCGGGGTTCGTACAAAAACCATTTCGGCCAATTATAATAGTTCTATTTTTATTGAAAAATCGGATAAAGTTAGTTTAGTTGAACTATCATGGCAGCTATACAAAAATTCAGCCCAATCCAGCTCGTTTCGTGCAGCAATAAAAAGCTTGTGTGTCAAATTTCATCAAGATAGTTCTAAAACAAAGAGAATAGTTTGCGTTGCAATAGACAGGTCGGACAAACGGACAGACAGACTGACATGACTTGAAGAATATATGTTTATATGTATTGGGTTGCCCAAAAAGTAATTGCGGATTTTTCATATAGTCAGCGTTGACAAATTTTTTCAACGGCTTGTGACTCTGTAATTGCATTTTTTCTTCTGTCAGCTATCAGCTGTTACTTTTAGCTTGCTTAAGAAAAAAGTGCGCGAAATTTTGTTTAATTTGTTTGTTTGGCGTCAATTTTAATATGGCGCCCACAAAAGAGCATTTTCATCATATTTTACCATATTATTTCTGTAAAGGAAAAAACGCGGAGCAGGTTGCTAAAAAGTTACGAGATGTGTATGGTGATGAAGCCTTAAAAGGAAAACAGTGTCAATATTGGTTTCGCAAATTCCGTTCTGGAGATTTTTCACTTAGAGATGAGCCACGTTCAGGTCGGCCAAATGAAGTTGATGATGACCAAATCAAAGCATTAATCGAATTGGATCGTCATGTAACTGAGCGTGAGATAGGAGAGAAGTTAAATATACCAAAATCAACTGTTCATTATCATATAAAAAGTCTTGGACTGGTGAAAAAGCTTGATATTTGGGTACCACATGTATTGAAAGAAATTCATTTAACACACCGAATCAACGCTTGTGATATGCACCTTAAACGCAATGAATTCGATCCGTTTTTAAAACGAATCATAACTGGAGATGAAAAATGGATAGTTTACAACAACGTTAGTCGAAAACGATCATGGTGAACCAGCTCAAACCACATCAAAGGCAGATATCCACCAAAAGGTTATGCTGTCTGTTTGGTGGGATTGGAAAGGTGTCGTATATTTTGAGCTTCTTCCAAGAAGTCAAATGTTAATTCGAATGTTAACTGTCAACAATTGGACAAATTGAATACAGCCATCAAGGAGAAGCGACCAGAATTGGTCAATCGTAAAGGTGTCATATTCCACCAGGACAACGCTAAACCGCACACATCTTTGGTCACTCGCCAAAAACTGAGTGAGCTTGGCTGGGAACTTTTGATGCATCCACCATATAACCCTGACCTTGCACCATCACACTACCATTTATTTTAATCATTGCCGAACTCCTTAAATGGTAAAACTTTCGGCAGTGATGAGGCTATATAATCGCACTTGGTTCAGTTTTTTGCAGATAAAGGCCAGAAGTTCTATGAGCGTGGAATACTAAATTTGCAGGAAGATGGCAAAAGGTTATCGAAAAAATGCCAATTATATATTTGATTAAAGTTCATTCTAAGTTTTATTAAAAATGCATTTACTTTCTTTTAAAAAATCCGCAATTACTTTTTGGGCAACCCAATACTTTATGGAGTCTTCTTAAGAGCCTTTCCAATTCTTGGACAGAATCAAAAAACACTTTGCAAAAGTATAAATATTACGCTCAACAAACACCAACTTATTAAAAATACGAAACTCAAACTAAAATTAACTTTCGTAAACACAAACTGAATTATTTAATTTAATCATTTTGATACTAGTGCTAACTCAATTTGCAAAGCATTAAAGAACCATTGCAATAATTTGATATCTCTTTTTACTTACGAATATCGCTTCCTTAGAATACAATTCTGCATCACAGTTGTCACAAAGATATATATCAAAGGGTGGTGGTTCGACCATCATATATTGTGAATCATCATCATGTGTATCAGTTTTACTTTTGTGCACTAGTAAACATTTTCGATTTTTATGTTGCCGATCGTAGGACTGCAAAGACAAAAGTACAATCTTGTTATTATCCAAAATATTATAGTGAACAATTGTCAAAAAGGATATAAAGAGCTAGATAGACCTCAGAAAGAGAAGCAAATAAAATATTAAATGCAAAAGCAAATGTACTCGATTATGCTCCATTATAAGCAAATCTAATCGTTTTAAGGATTTAGTGATTATGATTGGACATAATTTCCACCATAACAGGTAATTCCGGACTCTTAGAGAAAAACAAATTAGTTTGGCCAAATTAAAATTTACTCATCATATTCACCATCTAAGGTCAAACAATCATTCCAATGTTTTTCTAACTTTTGGATTCCGTGTTTAAAAAATGCTCAATTTTTTGACTCAAAATGAGCTTTGTTGCCAGCGGTCACCTCGTCATCGCACGTGAATCTGTTTCCCTGGAACATCTTTATGAGATCTGCGAAGTGCCTATAGTAACTGGGGCGAATATGCCGTTTGCGAGAGCAGTTCGAACCGTAGCTCATTCAATTTGACCATTGATGCCATTGATTTGTGACATGATCTTCGGTGTATATGTGCGCGGCGCCCATTTTGCAAACAACTTTTTCTTACGCAAATAATTTTGCAGAATAGTATATACACTGTCCTTGAATATCTTAAGAGCCTCAGCTACCTCCAACAAGTTCAACTAACGACCCCCAAAACGATTTTGCGCACGCTTTTGATTTGAATCCAACTTCATATTAAGAGGGTTTCAAACTGAATTGAACACAATATGGAATTAAAATAATAATTAAAAAAACCTTGTAGATTCTGTGCCTTAAAATCGTTAACTGAGAGTTTAGTGAATCTAATACAAAATTGATTCGTATTTATATAATTCATACAATATTCAAGTTGCTTAATAATATTTATATTTTTATATTCCTTATGAGCAACAAAAGACGATTCAATTAAGCCATGTCTATCTATCTGTCTAAGCGCCAATATCCCATTTACTATACGAGCTACAGCCATCAAAATCAATACTCATATGTATTGCAAGCAGTTAAATACGATCTCCAAAATTTGCATCGCCCGTTTTTGCATCTGTTTGTTAGTAAAAACTATTTCAGCGCTGCATTATAACTGCAATAAGAAATTAACAACAGCACTCGACAAAAACATTTGAACAAGAAATAAATATCTGGAACTCATACAGGTAATATTTTTTTATAATAATAATAATATATAAGTTTTATAACTTTAGTTTTATAAGCAGTTACATTGAACTTATAATACATTTTTATTTAAAATGAAGAATTAAGGTTTTTTTAATCTATAAATTATTTTCCATTATTGAATACTTGATCTCTCTTAAAGTTAAATTATTCATACAAACACTAGAGACGGAATGTGAAATAGGAGGATTGACAAACTTGTTTAAGTTTTTTAATCAATTAAAAATTTCATTGCCTAAAGACAGTTTATATTAGAATTTATACTTTAATCGTATTTGCTTAAATCTAATAGTATCAAATTGAAGGCATACGCTTACCATATTTTCATTTCGAAATGTAACTAGTAATTTATTATTTCGCCTATCATATAATGATGTAGTGGAGTTATAGTTATTAATAAACCGAAGGCTCGCATGCTCATATCCAGCTAAATCATTACAAAATCGTAATAGAAACAGACTTTTATGGAACTGATAACAAATAACTACAATCTCCTTCATTTTTTCAATCCAATTCTGTAATGAAAATAAGTTATAGTTCAAATATCAATTATACAAGAAAGATTATCTTCGGCGTGCCGAATGTTTGTTTTCTTCTTAATGTGTATAGCTTCAACGATTGTTTCTATGCTTCTTACATACAAATTTTTTAAAATTGTTTTTATGAAACCCATAGGTGTTTAATTTGTATGAAACGAAAAAGTATACTAATGTACATGTACAACTTCATATGATTACCATAAGTACCCAATATTTATAAAATTTTGACAAAACATTAAATGTTGAGAAAAATTCTGGAAAATTATGCGTTATCCTGAAGTACTAAATGTTGAGAGACTTTTTGGTGTTGCATCTGGCTGACATAAGGACATGGATAGTTCCACTGTGTTAGATAATATACGAGAAGTGTTACGTATAATCTATTTTAATTTTTTTTGTTACAATATTTTGCTAGTCTTCCCGAACATCTGTACCAAGTTTCAAGTGTATAGCATTTTTCGTTTGGTTGTGAGAGGCGTATAGATTATAAATGTTTTGCGTGCACTGCGATTTTTTGCGATCGAAAAATATGGATCAAAGGATTTGCATAAAAAACTATATAAAATAATGTGATCCGAAACACATTTTCACTGTGACATACGGTGAAACTGTTCTGATTAAAAGAAATGTTTACAAGTGGCACAAAGTCTTCTAAGATAGCCGAGAAGATGCCAATGACGAGCCTCGCTCTGGACGCCCAATCACGTCAACAACTGATGAAAACGTTCAAGCAGTCAAGAAAATTGTTTTGGAAAATCGTCGAATCACTATCAGAGAAGTTGCTGAGGATGTCCGTATATCGCTTGGCTCTTGCTATGAATCGTTTTGGGATGAGACGCGTGTCAGCGAACTTTGTTCCGATATTGCTAAATTTTGACCATAAGAACCGTCGCTCAAGAGCTGTTAAATGATCCAGATTTACTCAAAAGAGTAAAGAGTAATTGGTGACAAATCATAGGTATATGGTTATGATATCGAAACCAAAGCCCAATTGTCCCAATGGAAGAGCCAACGTGAGCCAAGACAGAAAAAAGCAAAAATCGGCGAGGACGCAAAACACGTATAACCTTTACGTCTCTCACAACATATCAAAACAAATAAAAAATCAAAATTCGTAACCCGCGAAAATTCAAAATTACGCGATACTTTTTGAACACACCTCATACTTAATAGTTGAGATTAACATAATAAATCAAATTTACAGAACATACTTACACCAACAAAGTCTTCGGGTTTTTTTAAAGGAATGCCGAAAGCAGCATTTTCTGGCCACCACTCAGGTTCACTGCAGTCTATTTTCTTTGGTAAATTTATGTGTCCCAATGAGCATTGAACCATGAATGGTATAAAATTTTCCAACTGTGACTCAGTAATTTTTTCTAATGATGTTGGATAGCCATTTGCAAACAAAAGTGGTAAATTCGATATCATGTTTTGTTGGGATTTATCCGTTTCGTCCATTGTCACTTGAATAAAGCAAATAAGTTATATTGGTTAAAACGACATTTTAAATAGAAATAAATAAGTACAACAAAATTACAAATGGATATGCAACCTACAACTTTTCGACACGCGACCGTGGAATACCCTTCGACCTATTTTTAAACGCTAAGAGTACTAAGTTTTATGATATCCTTTACTCTTAAATATAAATAATGTAACGTAAGCTTTCACATGGCAACATTTCAGTTGCCAAGTAGACATTCATGTATGTATTTCTGAGCGTTTGAAAAAATGGGTGTGCATAGAGAAGACCCACAGGTCGCGCTACGCTCTCTTTCCCTTTCAACCCTACTTAAGTATTTAATGACGTCACCGCTTGCTCGTTTGTTTAAAAAATACTGTGTGATCTATAAACGATATTTATAAATTATAGTTAGCTAAATATTGATTTCATATATCTGATGCCATGCTGAGATTCTGGCATTCAAACAGTAGACAATAGCAGTAGAACAATTTGAAAGCAATTTATGTATGTACATACATACATACGTGTACATTTAAAGGTCGAAGTGTATCTTACTCTCGAGTACGCTCGACTGTTGGTTTTCTTCAAATTCATACACAAGCTTTCAAATATCAGTAAAATATCAGATAAAGCTCGCGCTTTGCGCTCGCCTGGTTACAAGGCAAACCGATCGATCAATAAACACAGAAGTTATCAAATTTGGCTAAGTGCCTAAAGTTTTGAGAAGACAGCTGACTGCGACATGTGGTGTGCGCACAGCTCGTGGGTTACAGTGAAAAAATAATGGACAGAAGAAGACTTTGTTAAAAAGACTTTGGAATTTTTAACTTATGTGAACCGGTTTTTAAAAAATCTGGATTTCTTATCGTTTTATTGAGGTGGTAGTTATAAACTAAATTTAATTTAATCTGTGGACAATATGAAGTCATATTATAACAAAGTTTGGTAGTAATATTACGACGTATGATTTTTTACGAACGGAAGAACCGAAATGTATTCGCATTCAATTCGCTTAATGACCCAGGAGGCCCGAAAGAGTTAAAGTCGCCTGTGTTTTCAGGTCTAAAACTGGACTTGATTGAATTACATCAAAAAACATAGCTGAAAATAAAGAGACTGCAACAGATGGACGGCATCTCAACTCCTATAATTCTGATGCAGAATATTTCTGGGGGCAATAACTAGCGAAATATTATACTCGTCCGCAAGCGTATAACATGGATGTGAATGGTTCATGCATTTAAAAAGCCCACAAGTAGTATTGCCTGGATGATACTCGACCAAAATCGCCAAGAAAGCAGACGAACATGCAAGAGAAATTTTAATCAGCACAACATTGAATGTCGCTCAACCGAAAGTAGTAAATACAGAAAGAAAGAGTTCCTTCAATGATTGTTTGTCATCTGACTCGTTAAAATGAATCGTTTTAAATGAATCAAGTAGTGGGGCACTGTACCGTCACAAAATTTTGAAACGACAAAATACCCTTCGACCTTATTTAAACGTAAAGAGTCCATAGTTGTTCGATACTACTACTTAATAGAAAAATCGAAAAGTAAGCCTTTATATGCGTCTGTGTATGAATACGTGTATATGAGTGCCCCCCTGCACCCTCCATTTTTTTTTTAACAATAGTTGTAGGATCCCATAGTTTTTCCTCAAAACCGAATAAATACTTTAAAATCAAAGAAATATGGTGGTTTAGCACAAACCTCCAAATATAACTTGTGAATTACTTATAAAAATTGTATTTATTTACAGAAGCTATTAAAAGGTGCCCTTTCTTAAATATGATAAAAATAATCCTATGAGGTAAACCATGAGCTCCGTTAGCGTTGCGTAGAAAATTTAGGGATTTTGTATTTTTTGAGATTGCATTTCCGACATATGTATGTACATGTTAAAATAATGTACATATGTATAAAGAATTACTTGACAAACTGTATGTATGTCAGAATTACTAATTGCGTGGGGAGTTCGGAAATAATAACCACTGACTACTACTGACATATTTTGTTAGAAATATGTAAGACCGTAATGAGGTATGTATACATTTACATATTGTTATACATACATATGTATATTTTAATCGAGTAAGCCTTATCACACTGTCCACAATGCATGTTCATATGTACAATACGTAAGTACATACAGACGTACACATTTTGTATACATACATTACCCATAGCTGAATGCAGTTACCACAGTATATTTCAATTTATGTGCGATGTAC
The DNA here is from genome assembly GCA_018151435.1 of Zaprionus africanus. Taxonomy (NCBI): domain Eukaryota; kingdom Metazoa; phylum Arthropoda; class Insecta; order Diptera; family Drosophilidae; genus Zaprionus; species Zaprionus africanus. The sequence goes on along the minus strand of JAECXB010000259.1, from coordinate 80,760 downwards.
CATACCTATTCACGTGTTTAAGTATAACTTCAGAACATTAATTTGAGTTAAGTTAACGTTTAGTTAAGTTTACATTTACATGTTAACTATAATTTATGAAATTAATACATAAATTCCAAAAGTAAAATTGAAAAACACCTACTTAGCATCTTTTAAAACAATCAATCACAGTTTCGGCCTTATTTAAAACACCGATGAGAATTATAAATTTTTGTTACGCTTATTTAATTTAAGTTAGTCGTCACGACTGGGAGTTGAACCGTTTAGTTCAGACCAAGTTCGATTGAACTAATCCTCAAACTGAACTAACGAAGTAAATCCCTGATTTAAGTTCATTGGTCTTTTGTTCTTTTGGTCTTTTGGTATTTTGTTCTTTTGGTATTTTGGTCTTTGAGTCTTTTGGTGTTTGAGCCTTTTGGTTTTTGAGTCCTTTGCTCTTCGTTGGTCAAAATATTAATTATTATATATTATCTAATTTTCCCATTTTCCGCGCGTGTTTTTATTTATAATTTAAATTTAAACAGAATAAGGCATAACATAATTTCAATACCACATGCAACCCTTTTTATTTGCAACAAATATTTCTAATAAAAATTCATTATTTTCTTTACAATTTTGCCTTTTATTTTGCTCTTGTTGTTTCTAACAAGAGGGACTAATATATTTTTTCTTTTTTTTGTTTAAATTTTTTTTTTTAAAAAAAAAAGCCGAATATTGTTCTATCATATAAATTTTTAAAAAATGGTGTAGGCTATTTAACTACCATTACTTTTAACGATCGACAGTTGAAAAAATCTGCGAAGAATGTCAAAATTAGATAAAACAATAAGATTTTATCCAACGAAGACCAAAAGACTCAAACACCAAAAGACTCAAAGACCAAAAGAACAAAAGACCAAAAGACCAATGAACTAAACGAACTAAAAGAACTATAACGAACTAAAAGACTCGAACAAACGAAGTAAAGAATGAACCATAGTTCATCGAAAAGTGAACTAATGAACTAAGTCCGTGAAACGAACCAAAATCAACAACTCTACTGGGAAACATATATCACCTTTCACAGATCGATCTGAGATGTTGCTATGCTTGAATTAAAATTTTTTTGGACCAATGGAATGAAACAACAAATATAATCTTAAACTACCAAGCGTGAAACGAGAAAATATCGATAAAAGGAGTGATTATTGCACATAACACACGCTTTGGTTGAAACGGTTTATAAAAATTAGGGCTTTTTCTAAGTTGTCGGATTTAATTCTCTGGATTAAAAGTCCGAATCAGAGTTATAAAAAATACCGCAGAATACGCAATCATTTGTTTTACACCCTTCAGCCAGAATCTTACAACACACTATGGGAGACATATCACATACCATAATCTCATTAACGACATTCTTTGTTTTTTGGTCAGGCGCAAGAACAAATAAAGCGGATGGCTTGCTGACACGTAAGCATGCCACGTACAATTGACCATGAGAAAAACAAGCATTTTCTAGATTGAGGCCACAAATAGTCAAGGATTGTCCCTGTGATATTTTGATCGTCATGGCAAAGGCAAGACGAATCGGGAATTGAATTCGTTTAAACTCAAGCGGCATATCCGTTGGGATCATCGGAATCCTTGGAATAAAAACTTCCTCATCTTTAAATTTTATTTTAAGTATCGACGCGTGAATCACATTGCTCATCAGTTTTCTTGTCACCAAATGCGTTGCATTACATTGGTTTAAATTTGTAGGCATGATGACTACCGAGCTAACTTTAAGTTTTTAATTGTGCGGTGGTAAACCAGGCACATCCAAGGAGTTTAAAAATTTAGGTGGATAATTAGTGGCTTCTTCTTCGTTTGCTACACAGTCGATAGATTTGAATGAATACAGAGTTCCTACGATTTGATTTTGAATTATATAATTGAGGTCATCTACATCTTTATTTTTACCGGCCAAAATTGCTCGCTCACTTAACTATTTTGTATATTTGTGGTTAATAATGATATCGTGGAAAACTTTTTTCATAAGCTCGACTTTTGATGAACACGGCCTTAATCTTATAACTTTACCAACTTATTTTTTATTCCCTAAATTCCGTTCCTTTCCGATGATTTTATGCTTTAACTGTAAAATAAATCTTAGGTATTATTTTCGGGAATTTTAAACTAAATAATTGATTTTCAAAAATTAAACAGTACTTGAACTTTGTAGACATTCTACAAAAAATATATTTCTGAATGCACACATGATGTCTTCAGAAAAAAATAAAGTCGAGGCTTAAAGGTCTCAGCAACCAATCCATAAGCTATTATTTGACAGGATTGGACAACATGTAATAAACAAATCAGCATATCGAGTTTTCATTTTTTTAAAATGTATTTTGCTATTCGGCACGGAAACTAATCCAACAAATCAAAAACCATGGCAATCGGTCCAGCCTGATACTGATGTAATTAAACCCCAAAATTCTACGAATAGAAAATTCTGTAAAAACGAAAGACCAATGTCAGACTGTTTCTAGTAAAAGTTAATTGTGTGCCGTCGTCACCGGTTTTTTATACAGTTAACTGTCTTTTCATCTGTCACAGTTATCCTAAAATGTAAACACAAAATTTGGCATAATGGTTCTGGTACACCGTACTCATCAAATTTACATATTTCAAATAATGGAAGCCACATCTACCGTCCACTCAAATCGGTATTTTGTGATTATTAAATAAAGAATTTAACTCATAAATTTCAGCTTCGTCATACATAGAAATCGATGAATTTTGTATCCACATTCCTCAAAATTTTAATCCGATCGGCTAATAAACACAAAAGTTTTTCATTTGACATATTCTTTTGTTTTGAGGCACTGAATTTCATTAAAGACGTATGTAAAACAATTGTTAACAAAGTTATGGTTTAATAGAAAATGCCTCCTGTAAACCAAAATGCGTGTGAGGAACGGGAAGATTTGTACAGATAAATCGTCCACAACGAATTGCATATGACACAATTATGCCTGCAATCACAGATCAAAGTGGTGGATTTTTTCACAGACGCACGTGGTGGTACAGTCTAGACACTTCTTTCAACCAAACGATCAATAATACTGTACTTGTTATTCCATCATCTTAAATTTCGTCAACTCTTTTGGATTGTGTCCCAGAGCACTCCACATTAAAACTTCCGTTGAACTTGCAAAGACTGAGGAACATACACGCAACATATGCAAAAAAACAGGGATAAGCAAAGCACTTTAAACGTGTCATTTTATCATATGGCATTGGAAGCGCTTGATCGAACACTGAGAGATTTGGGAGGAAACACACAAAACTTTGGTGCCGCATTAATTTTATGACTATGGTTTTGGCGGCTATACCACATTCAACACACGCTGATGAACTTATGGAATGTCGGAAATCATCAGTTTTATGGCATTATGTATAGCAAGTTCACTTGCGTGAACAGCAACAAATTTTCATGAAAATTTATAAATATTGGAAACGATCCAATGCAAAATAATAATCTACACAATCACCTTGCCATCTGTTCGTCTGATTGTCTGTCCATCTTGGTTTCATCAAAAGATGGGCCAAAGAATTCAAAGATACTTGTTCGTCTAATGCTTGAGTATAGTTCTTGAGTGTTGTCGCCGCAATACCAGATTCACTAAGATAGAATTGAGGCTGTTTAAAAGCAATTTTTTACTTTTTACCACCATACTCTAGTAGACTTCTTCTAATTAATCTACCTTCTCTAACTAATCGTCGTATTATGCTGGGTGTTACGTTTCTCTTTAAACTAATCAAGCATGATAAAGATTCCCTTCTCAGCTTAACTAAGTAAACATTTGCAAACCTTCTAGAGTTACTCGTAATTTTTCTTCCACTCTCCTTGGACCTTTGTTTCAAAAATTATAATTTGCATGGTCCTTCTCGAGTTCTCTGTGCTGATTACAATAGACTGTTTAAAGTTTCAACTCTGAGTCCTCTCTTTGTTCTATCGAACTGTCAATCCCTAACTACTTAACATTGCATCCCAACAATTAAAACTAACCTACCGATCTGATTGGGTTTTAATGGGTATTTCCCAATCCCTTGCAACAAATGTTGGATCGGTTTCTTTCTTTTTACTATCCCAGTTTAAAGTTTAAATTCTTGGGATTATTTTTAATTATTAAATTTTATTTTTATTTAAAACAATAAAATTATAATTAATTTTAAATTTTTAAATTCATAAACACAATTTTTTTAAAATTATTATTAAGTTCTATAAATTGACTTATTTTATGTCGATAAGTATAACTTTCTTGTATAGAACTCTCATTCTAGTTGACTGCCATTAATCGATCTTGATCGCTAAAACAATAAGAGCTATGGTCATAAAATTTTGTGACAATTTACGGATTTATTTTAGTGGCATAAGAATGGTATAGCATTTCTGAAGAATATGGGCCCTTTCGTGTTTAGATCGAAGCGCGAGACACCTTACTGTCACCCGAAGCTCTCAAGATCATTTTACTTGACAAGTATGAAGCCCGGTAAACGAATAGTATTAACTCTACTCTACTAAAAGGTAAGAAAATCTGATGCGAAGCTTAAGTTCAAATCTTATGAATGTTGAAAATGGGACATAAAGCAGCGGAGTGTAAATAAAATGGCCAAAGCATTAATAAAAAGGCCAGTATGAAGGCATAAATAGCAAGATCTGTCAGTAGAAGGCAGAAAGGATGGTGTTTGGATTCTGTAGCGAAATCACAAATGTGTACCGTATAATCCAAAGAAAACGTTTGCGGTAAAACTAATGAACATACTGTACGTTCCTGATGTGAGGGAGAATCTATTATCCGTTTGAAAGATATGTGAACACTGTAATGTACTGTTTTAGAAAGACGGAACACAAATATTAAGAGCAATTTGTGGCTATGTAGTATTTAAAGCCAAACGTAAGTTAGACCTCTTTATACGGAGGAAATAAGTGAGAACTGTCGAGTGTCGAGTCACAGGCCAAAAGTTATGAAAGAATGGCATGAGCATTTTGCGATATGGTTTAGGGAGTAAGATTAATGTTAAGTGGAAATTTACCACAATGCGCAGTCTGTATTAAGGGGAAGCAATCTTAAATGCCGTTCACAACGTCATACTCCAGACTCAGAGAAATTTGCGACGTGCATGGTCCCATGCGTGTACACAGTCATGATAGCAGCCGTTACTTCGCGAAATTTATAGACGACTATTCAAAGTCGTGCGAGCTTCATATATACGATCGAATCGAAATCGGAAGTTTTAGAAAAACTTAAGGAGTTTCAAAACATAGTCGAACAGAAGACACGAAAGTAGCTGAAGACATTGCGTTCAAACAATGGCTTGGAATACACGAAGAACGAGTTTAAGAAGCACCTAGCGGGTGCACTCCCGCTCATCGACCAGCCAGGCACTGCGTAATCACAGCCGCTGATGTCGTTTACCACCCCAATGGTGGCGAGATCGGCGGCTCGGTCTCTAATTTTTCCCCGAATTTTTCGACTTCTTTCCTCTGAGGGACTCGAATATTTGATTTATTCTCATCACTTATTCTGCACAGGGGGGGGGGGAGGCAAGTGCCCCCTGCACCCTCTGCGTACGCCCTTGGTAAATGTTCCTGTAGAACTCTTTCCAGTTATGTGCTTTCCAAGCCGAAATTTCTTGCTTTCCCAATCAAAGTATAAAGTAGTAAACTGTCTAGTCTCCTTTTTAGTAGTCTTTCATTTGCTTACCATACATTGGGTTTTTACTGAGAGTTGCTTAAAACTGGAGATTTTGAGCTTTGAAGTTTAACTAAAGAAGTACACAACTTAGAGGCTTGATCAACCTATCAGACGAGTTGGCCGAGTACTCTTTGCAGTATATTACCTCTTTTACGAAAAAATGTGTTCCGTACTTCATGCTCGAGCATGCTTCTTGGTTTAAAAAAGAGCTGTCACGCCTTTAAAACTTAAAGTCTAGTTTCTTTAAAAAATAATATAAATAATAGTAAATAGTAAATAACTCTCCTCTTGCTCTTTCGCGCTACTTAATTGTTCGGAATCATCTATTATTCCTTTGTTCAGTAAGTCTGAGGGGAAAGTTTGATGCAAGCAATTATAGAGGTATTTCTAAATTATCGGCTACACCGAAATTCTTCGAGAATATTGTAACTCCTCAGTTGCAACATTCCTGTAGATCCGTTACTTCTCCTTTTCTACACTGATTTATGAAACGTCGTTCAACGTAGACAAATTTGTTAGAGGTGACATCCTTTGTTATAAGGGGTTTTCAGGACAAATTTCAATTTGATATCATTTGTACTGATTTCAGTTAAGAATTTGACTCATTCAAACATTCCCTTCTAGCACATGAACTTAACCCGTTCGTTTTTTCACCAAAACTTCTTAGTTAGATAATGAGCTATTTGACTGACAAATAGTCCTCTGTGCCACATCTGGTGTTCCTCAAGGTAGCCACTTGGGCCCTCTCCTCCTAAGGCTTTTCATTTATGACCTTTCTTTGGTCATACGTAACTCACGTTCTCTTATGTATTCGGTAAATTTTAAGCTTTCTTATCAATTTAGATGTGACTGCTGTCATGTTCGCCTTTAAGCCGACCTAGCTTTTACATGGCGTAGTGCAAACGTTTTGAGGCTGAACAACTTACAGACTTGGTGGTTGTGCCTGGGTTGATGATCTGGGTGTCCGATTGGATCACAAACTTAAGTTTTGTAATCATATCCTCAATGGTCAATAAAGCTATGGGCGTGCTCGGCTTTATAAAGAGATGGTCTAAGCAGTTTCACGATCCTTATTTAACAAAAACCCACTATGTTAAGTCGGGATACCAACATAAATAATTCGCGGAAAGTGACCGTGGGAAGACATCCGTTTCGGTAAATGGCGGCATAGAAATTCAGTCGTCTGCAGTTTAAACTAAGAAATGGAAGCAGCATTTTCCAGAAGCCTGAGACTTATTTACTTCTATTATGTAATACTGGATTCTTAGCTAAACATAAAGCACTCTGATTATCGCAAAAAATTAAAATTGAGTGATCTATCAAAAAACCCGTTTTCTTTAGAAACTTTTTCATAAATACTGCTTCTCTTGCTGCAATGGACAATGCAACATATTCGGCCTCCGTGCTGGATAATGTCACCAGACTTTGCTTCTTGGACTCCCAGGATATTGGACCAGCTGCGTTTATGAAGACATATCCGCTGTAGGATTTACGATCCGATGTGTCATTTGCCCAATCTGCGTCGACGTAGCCATGAATCGGTTTACCTGTTGCGTGATAATGAAGCTTTAAGTTTGAGGTGCCCTTTAAATATCTTAGTATACGCTTGGCAGCGACTTCATGCTCCTTATGTGGGATCACATTTCTTTGAGCCAGCTTTGCAACTGAATGCATCATATCAGGCCTGGTTGTAATTGCCAAATACATTAGTGTTCCTATAAGTGATTGGTAGTCCTTTTCGTTAACAGGCTTGCAGTTAGGACTTAACTTGGAAGTTTGCCTCCAAAGGCGTTGCTACCGATTTGCAATCTAACATACCCCAGGTGTGTAGCATACTCTCGATATATGTCTTTTGTAAGACTATATTGAGCTTGGCGTTCCACTCTCGACCGCTCTGTTTTAGTCCGTAAAGAGACTTCTTTAGTCTCAAAACTTTTTCATGATGTTTATTATCAAATCCATCGGGTTGCTTTATATAGACTTCTTCGCTCAATCCGCTATTTAAATAAGCTGTCGATACATCCATCTGATGCAGAAATAAATTATGCTCAACAGCCAGAGATATAATAAGTCTCACCGACGAATATCAGACAACTGGTGAAAACGTTTCAAAAAAATCGATACCACATTGTTGAGCACATCCTTTAGCCAGTACTCATCAAATTTACATATTTCAAATAATGGAAGCCACATCTACCGCCCACTCAAATCGGTATTTTGTGATTATTAAATAAAGAATTTAACTCAACTTCGTCATACATAGAAATCGATGAATTTTGTATCCACATTCCTCAAAATTTTAATCCGATCGGCTAATAAACACAAAAGTTTTTCATTTGACATATTCTTTTGTTTTGAGGCACTGAATTTCATTAAAGACGTATGTAAAACAATTGTTAACAAAGTTATGGTTTAATAGAAAATGCCTCCTGTAAACCAAAATGCGTGTGAGGAACGGGAAGATTTGTACAGATAAATCGTCCACAACGAATTGCATATGACACAATTATGCCTGCAATCACAGATCAAAGTAGTGGATTTTTTCACAGACGCACGTGGTGGTACAGTCTAGACACTTCTTTCAATCATTAAGCAACCACACGATCAATAATACTGTACTTGTTATTCCATCATCTTAAATTTCGTCAACTCTTTTGGATTGTGTCCCAGAGCACTCCACATTAAAACTTCCGTTGAACTTGCAAAGACTGAGGAACATACACGCAACATATGCAAAAAAAACAGGGATAAGCAAAGCACTTTAAACGTGTCATTTTATCATATGGCATTGGAAGCGCTTGATCGAACACTGAGAGATTTGGGAGGAAACACACAAAACTTTGGTGCCGCATTAATTTTATGACTATGGTTTTGGCGGCTATACCACATTCAACACACGCTGATAAACTTATGGAATGTCGGAAATCATCAGTTTTATGGCATTATGTATAGCAAGTTCACTTGCGTGAACAGCAACAAATTTTCATGAAAATTTATAAATATTGGAAACGATCCAATGCAAAATAATAATCTACACAATCACCTTGCCATCTGTTCGTCTGATTGTCTGTCCATCTTGGTTTCATCAAAAGATGGGCCAAAGAATTCAAAGATACTTGTTCGTCTAATGCTTGAGTATAGTTCTTGAGTGTTGTCGCCGCAATACCAGATTCACTAAGATAGAATTGAGGCTGTTTAAAAGCAATTTTTTACTTTTTACCACCATACTCTAGTAGACTTCTTCTAATTAATCTACCTTCTCTAACTAATCGTCGTATTATGCTGGGTGTTACGTTTCTCTTTAAACTAATCAAGCATGATAAAGATTCCCTTCTCAGCTTAACTAAGTAAACATTTGCAAACCTTCTAGAGTTACTCGTAATTTTTCTTCCACTCTCCTTGGACCTTTGTTTCAAAAATTATAATTTGCATGGTCCTTCTCGAGTTCTCTGTGCTGATTACAATAGACTGTTTAAAGTTTCAACTCTGAGTCCTCTCTTTGTTCTATCGAACTGTCAATCCCTAACTACTTAACATTGCATCCCAACAATTAAAACTAACCTACCGATCTGATTGGGTTTTAATGGGTATTTCCCAATCCCTTGCAACAAATGTTGGATCGGTTCCTTTCTTTTTACTATCCCAGTTTAAAGTTTAAATTCTTGGGATTATTTTTAATTATTAAATTTTATTTTTATTTAAAACAATAAAATTATAATTAATTTTAAATTTTTAAATTCATAAACACAATTTTTTTAAAATTATTATTAAGTTCTATAAATTGACTTATTTTATGTCGATAAGTATAACTTTCTTGTATAGAACTCTCATTCTAGTTGACTGCCATTAATCGATCTTGATCGCTAAAACAATAAGAGCTATGGTCATAAAATTTTGTGACAATTTACGGATTTATTTTAGTGACATAAGAATGGTATAGCATTTCTGAAGAATATGGGCCCTTTCGTGTTTAGATCGAAGCGCGAGACACCTTACTGTCACCCGAAGCTCTCAAGATCATTTTACTTGACAAGTATGAAGCCCGGTAAACGAATAGTATTAACTCTACTCTACTAAAAGGTAAGAAAATCTGATGCGAAGCTTAAGTTCAAATCTTATGAATGTTGAAAATGGGACAAAAAGCAGCGGAGTGTAAATAAAATGGCCAAAGCATTAATAAAAAGGCCAGTATGAAGGCAAAAATAGCAAGATCTGTCAGTAGAAGGCAGAAAGGATAGTGTTTGGATTCTGTAGCGAAATCACAAATGTGTACCGTATAATCCAAAGAAAACGTTTGCGGTAAAACTAATGAACATACTGTACGTTCCTGATGTGAGGGAGAATCTATTATCCGTTTGAAAGATATGTGAACACGGCTGTAATGTACTGTTTTAGAAAGACGGAACACAAATATTAAGAGCAATTTGTGGCTATGTAGTATTTAAAGCCAAACGTAAGTTAGACCTCTTTATACGGAGGAAATAAGTGAGAACTGTCGAGTGTCGAGTCACAGGCCAAAAGTTATGAAAGAATGGCATGAGCATTTTGCGATATGGTTTAGGGAGTAAGATTAATGTTAAGTGGAAATTTACCACAATGCGCAGTCTGTATTAAGGGGAAGCAATCTTAAATGCCGTTCACAATGTCATACTCCAGACTCAGAGAAATTTGCGACGTGCATGGTCCCATGCGTGTACACAGTCATGATAGCAGCCGTTACTTCGCGAAATTTATAGACGACCATTCAAAGTCGTGCGAGCTTCATATATACGATCGAATCGAAATCGGAAGTTTTAGAAAAACTTAAGGAGTTTCAAAACATAGTCGAACAGAAGACACGAAAGAAGCTGAAGACTTTGCGTTCAAACAATGGCTTGGAATACACGAAGAACGAGTTTAAGAAGCACCTAGCGGGTGCACTCCCGCTCATCGACCAGCCAGGCACTGCGTAATCACAGCCGCTGATGTCGTTTACCACCCCAATGGTGGCGAGATCGGCGGCTCGGTCTCTAATTTTTCCCCGAATTTTTCGACTACTTTCCTCTGAGGGACTCGAATATTTGATTTATTCTCATCACTTATTCTGCACAGGGGGGGAGGCAAGTGCCCCCTGCACCCTCTGCGTACGCCCTTGGTAAATGTTCCTGTAGAACTCTTTCCAGTTATGTGCTTTCCAAGCCGAAATTTCTTCCTTTCCCAATCAAAGTATAAAGTAGTAAACTGTCTAGTCTCCTTTTTAGTAGTCTTTCATTTGCTTACCATACATTGGGTTTTTACTGAGAGTTGCTTAAAACTGGAGATTTTGAGCTTTGAAGTTTAACTAAAGAAGTACACAACTTAGAGGCTTGATCAACCTATCAGACGAGTTGGCCGAGTACTCTTTGCAGTATATTACCTCTTTTATGAAAAAATGTGTTCCGTACTTCATGCTCGAGCATGCTTCTTGGTTTAAAAAGAGCTGTCACGCCTTTAAAACTTAAAGTCTAGTTTCTTTAAAAAATAATATAAATAATAGTAAATAGTAAATAACTCTCCTCTTGCTCTTTCGCGCTACTTAATTGTTCGGAATCATCTATTATTCCTTTGTTCAGTAAGTCTGAGGAGAAAGTTTGATGCAAGCAATTATAGAGGTATTTCTAAATTATCGGCTACACCGAAATTCTTCGAGAATATTGTAACTCCTCAGTTGCAACATTCCTGTAGATCCGTTACTTCTCCTTTTCTACACTGATTTATGAAACGTCGTTCAACGTAGACAAATTTGTTAGAGGTGACATCCTTTGTTATAAGGGGTTTTCAGGACAAATTTCAATTTGATATCATTTGTACTGATTTCAGTTAAGAATTTGACTCATTCAAACATTCCCTTCTAGCACATGAACTTAACCCGTTCGTTTTTTCACCAAAACTTCTTAGTTAGATAATGAGCTATTTGACTGACAAATAGTCCTCTGTGCCACATCTGGTGTTCCTCAAGGTAGCCACTTGGGCCCTCTCCTCCTAAGGCTTTTCATTTATGACCTTTCTTTGGTCATACGTAACTCACGTTCTCTTATGTATTCGGTAAATTTTAAGCTTTCTTATCAATTTAGATGTGACTGCTGTCATGTTCGCCTTTAAGCCGACCTAGCTTTTACATGGCGTAGTGCAAACGTTTTGAGGCTGAACAACTTACAGACTTGGTGGTTGTGCCTGGGTTGATGATCTGGGTGTCCGATTGGATCACAAACTTAAGTTTTGTAATCATATCCTCAATGGTCAATAAAGCTATGGGCGTGCTCGGCTTTATAAAGAGATGGTCTAAGCAGTTTCACGATCCTTATTTAACAAAAACCCACTATGTTAAGTCGGGATACCAACATAAATAATTCGCGGAAAGTGACCGTGGGAAGACATCCGTTTCGGTAAATGGCGGCATAGAAATTCAGTCGTCTGCAGTTTAAACTAAGAAATGGAAGCAGCATTTTCCAGAAGCCTGAGACTTATTTACTTCTATTATGTAATACTGGATTCTTAGCTAAACATAAAGCACTCTGATTATCGCAAAAAATTAAAATTGATCTATCAAAAAACCCGTTTCCTTCAGAAACTTTTTCATAAATACTGCTTCTCTTGCTGCAATGGACAATGCAACATATTCGGCCTCCGTGCTGGATAATGCCACCAGACTTTGCTTCTTGGACTCCCAGGATATTGGACCAGCTGCGTTTATGAAGACATATCCGCTGTAGGATTTACGATCCGATGTGTCATTTGCCCAATCTGCGTCGACGTAGCCATGAATCGGTTTACCTGTTGCGTGATAATGAAGCTTTAAGTTTGAGGTGCCCTTCAAATATCTTAGTATACGCTTGGCAGCGACTTCATGCTCCTTATGTGGGATCACATTTCTTTGAGCCAGCTTTGCAACTGAATGCATCATATCAGGCCTGGTTGTAATTGCCAAATACATTAGTGTTCCTATAAGTGATTGGTAGTCCTTTTCGTTAACAGGCTTGCAGTTAGGACTTAACTTGGAAGTTTGCCTCCAAAGGCGTTGCTACCGATTTGCAATCTAACATACCCCAGGTGTGTAGCATACTCTCGATATATGTCTTGTGACCTATGGATATGGCTCCAGTTTCACCTTCTCGCTCAACTTCGATGCCCAAGAAATGATTAAGCTGTCCGCTATCTACTACTTTAAACTCTTTGGCGATTGACTCTTTTATACCAATCAAATCATTTTTACATGAGCTTGCAATAAGAAGATCGTCGACATATACGGCAATTATATTAATATTGTTCTTCTCATCGCGTGTGTACACACACGGGTCGCTGGCACAGGGAACAAAATGGAGTTTTTGTATGACTATATTGAGCTTGGCGTTCCACTCTCGACCGCTCTGTTTTAGTCCGTAAAGAGACTTCTTTAGTCTCAAAACTTTTTCATGATGTTTATTATCAAATCCATCAGATTGCTTTATATAGACTTCTTCGCTCAATCCGCTATTTAAATAAGCTGTCGATACATCCATCTGATGCAGAAATAAATTATGCTCAACAGCCAGAGATATAATAAGTCTCACCGACGAATATCTGACAACTGGTGAAAACGTTTCAAAAAAATCGATACCATATTGTTGTGCACATCCTTTAGCCACCAACCTCGATTTAAATCTCATCACATTGCCATCCTTATCTCCTTTGATGCCAAAAACCCACTTACTACCGATGGCTTTCTTACCTTCTGGTAAGTCCTGTAGCTCCCATGTCTGATTAGCTTCGAGGGCGTCAATCTCCTTCTGAATTGATGCTACCCACTCTTGACTCATTTCAGACTGTGTCGCTTCAGCAAACGTAACAGGTACCTTGACATCTTGAACCTTCATCATGTTCAACAAGTTGTATTGTTTTCGTGGACGCCCGGGCTTTCCAGTTCTTATCTTCTTAGGACGACCAGGACCACGAATTTCCCGTTCTTCGGTATCATCGCTCTTCGCACTCTCGTAAACATCAGAACTATCTTCATTAATCTCGCTGTCAATTTGCTCTTCTTGTTGTCCACTGCCAAAACCTGCGAACAATCAACTCCAATTTCGTCAATAAGTGCCGTCTCGTTCTCGCTGTTTCCATTCTTCGGATACCCTATAGTTTCCTCTAGAAAAACGACGTCTCTACTTTCCATAACCTGTTTCGATCCAATGCGCATTAATCTGTAGGCCTTCGCTGTCGTTGAATACACTATCATCATGCATTCAATGCCTTTTGGCTTGAACTTACTTGCATGTTTCTTATTCAATGCAATCGCTTTGCATCCAAAGATTTTTAAATGCGATATCGAAGGCTTTTTACCTGTCCACAGTTCGAATGGTGTTTGACTCTTCAAAGACCTTGTCTCCGATCTGTTGCGTAGATATGCTGCAGTCCTAACTGCCTCTCCCCACAAGAACTCATTCACTCCTGAATGTATAAGCATACTCCTTGCCATTTCCACAAGTGTCCGGTTAGCGCGCTCAGCAACCCCGTTTTTCTGCGGAGTCAATTGCCGCTTAATACCATTTTCAGATAGGAACTTCAGAAACTCGTGGCTTATATATTCACGACCGTTATCGCTGCGAATTGCTTTAAGTTTTTCACCAGTCTGTTTTTCTGCAAACGCGACAAAGTCTTTAAACGTGGGAAGCAATTCATCACGGGTCTTCAAAAAATATTTTTTTTTTTTTTTTTTTTTTTTTTTTTTTTTTTTTTTTTTTATTTTTTTTTTTTTTTTTTTTTTTTTTTTTTTTTTTTTTTTTTTTTTTTTTTTTTTTTTTTTTTTTTTTTTTTTCTTATTTTTTTTTTATTATTTTCTTCCTTTTTTAAAAACATCTCAAACGAAGAACTTTGTTTTTTTTTTTTTTTTTTTTTTTTTTTTTTTTTTTTTTTTTTTTTTTTTATTTTTTTTTTTTTTTTTTTTCTTGCTTTTTCTCTCAAACCCCCAAAAAAACCGCCTTCTCAATCAAGATTTTTTATATTTTTTTTTTATCTTTTAATTGTTAACGTGTGGAGTGTTGTATTTTTGGTTGGGGGGCGGGAAATTGAAAAAATCAAGGAATTTTAAACGGCCCTCCTTTTTTCAAACACGACTTTCTTGAGTTTCGAAACTGTGGCTACAAACGGCTGATATGGTCGTGTGACCAAGTCGGAGTGAATAGCGTTATCGAACTCGGGATTCACGACTTTTTTCACTGAAACTGATCAAGCGACGTGTTTTAATTCGAAACAGTTTGAGCGGAAAGCGTACTTCTCCTAGAATTACCTGGTTCTGAAGCAGTTTAGGGTTTTATCCGTAGTTTCGACTGTGTAGGTCAGAGAGAGCACGCTTTTAAACGCAGCATATAATTTTTTTTAAAGCGTTAAGGTTCTGTCTACAATGGCAGCTGCCACGAAATTTTCTTTGCCATGTTTGTAGAAAACTTTGGCATTATGCTGGTGTACTATGTACGCATTCCATATCTTTATTTTGGAGTTCGTGAAATTGTCAGCTAGAGCAAACGTGAGAGGTTGGTGGTCGGTAAAGATATTTATTTACCTAGGGCCCACACAGTAGCCAACAATTCCCTTGCGTTGTTGGCACGGCCTGTTTCAAGGTACAAGATGTCATCGTGATCGGTCTTTCCTCCTGGGTTGGGACTGCGCCGGAAATTGCAAATTGGACGGCGACAATTACGCAGTATGGTCGGTGCAAATGAAGAGTGTATTGGTGCACTCAGGTATGTGGTCGTTAGTGTGCGGAAGACGCGTGAAGCAAGAAAGTGATACAGTGGAGCAAGGAGCCCGATTCGACGAACTAGACGAAAAAGCACTAGCAACAATATTGCTGTGCGTGAAGGCTTCAGAAATTAATTTGATTAAAAACTGCGCTAGTTCTAAAGAAGCTTGGGACAAGCTTGCAACTGTGTACAAGCCTCGTGGACTCGTTAGGAAAATCACCTTGTTCAGGAAATTGCTCCGGTTATATTTGTCGAAAAGTGCGTGCGTACAAAAGTAGATAAATGATTTTGTGGCTATCGTCGAAAAACTGAAAGAAATTGATATGGATATTTCTGAAGATATTCTTACTATTTTGATGCTGTCGGGACTCGGTAAGAAATTCGAAAATTTCGTGGTAGCCATCGAAACGCGAAAACAGTTACCGACTCTCTCTGATTTAAAAGTGAAAATTATAGAAGAGTGAGTTCGGACGATACGGAACTTTGTGTGCAGCAAGCATTTGTGTCGCGTCCCAGTGGGAAGGGAGACAAGAAAAATAGATCGGCGCAAAAGAACAGTGATGCAAAGAAGAATAAAAAATGCTTTCGATGTGGTCTTGAGGGTCACTTTATTGCGCAGTGCAAAGTGAAAGACAACAAGAGCAACAGTCGAGCGTCACTGTGTATAATAATTGTAATAATTGTACAATTCTTCTACTTAATAGAAATATCGTAACGTAAGCCTTTATATGAGTCTGTGTATGAATACGTGTATATGCGTGTATCATTTCATTGGTCAAGCACAGATGTGTGTATGTGTGTGTGCGTTTGAATGCAAAAAATGCGTGTGCATAGAAAAGAAGAGAAGAACAACAGATGGCGCTACGCGCTCGCATTCTCTTTCCTTTTCTTTCCAACATGAGCATTGCAATGACGTCACAGCTGGCTGGTCTGTATACAAAATCAAAGCGAACAAGGTTTTTGTTTAACAACTTCTGTGTTTGTAGTCCGATCGGATTGGAATTTCAACATTATGTTGGTATTATAATTAGCTAAGTAAAGTCTTACTCAGAATGTTGTATCTTTTATATGTCGCTCGCAAATCAGCTTTAAAGATGAAAATATTGATTTGCGTGGGCGGGGGGCGTGGCACCCTGCATTTGAAATAAACTTCACCTGTCCCGGATCAACAGAAACCTTCATGCCATATTTGGTGTCTCTAGCTTTTATAATAGCTGAGATCTGTGTGTTCATCCGGACATCCAGACATCCGGACAGACAGACAGACATGGCTTAATCGACTCGGCTAGTGATCCTGAGCAAGAATATATATACTTTGTGGGGTCTCCCACGCCTCCTTCTGCCTGTTACATACATTTGCACAAAGTTAGTAAACCCTTTTTTGACCATTTTCAATGGTCGAAGGGTATAAAAATGATGAAATAGAAACATCTGCAAAAGAGAAGTCGCGTACTATGCTTGTAAGTGTAAATAAAAATGACGTTTTAACGAAATCGATGTGGTGATTGGACAGTAGAGCAACTGCTCACATGTGTTGTGAAAGGTCGTGGTTCGCGGACATTAAAGAGCATAAAGAGAAAATATTACTTGCAGGAGAAAACTATATATTTCCGGATGGCGTCGGTACGGTGGTCGTTAAAACAAAGAATGGTTCCGTTAATTTGAAAAATGTGCTTTACGTAAAAAACTTGCAAAGTAATTTCATATCGGTAGCGAAAGCCGTTGAAAAAGGGTATAAAGTGACTTTTCACAAGCAAAGTGCATATATAAAGAACGGTCAAAATGAAGAAGTGTTACAGGCAAGAAAAGCTGGAAAATTTTTTGTTGTTGATACTTCGAACAATCGGTGCATGTACTTGTGTACATGATGCAAATGATGAATTGTGGAAGTGGCATTATCGTTATGGTCATTTAAACTTGGCGAGCCTAAAAAAGATGGCAAGTGACAATATGGTCAATGGCTTAAAGTCAATCAAAAATGTTGTGGACATAGACCGAATTGCATGTGAAACCTGTGCTAAAGGTAAAATCTGTGTGAAACCATTCCCAAAAATGGCAGAAAATCGTGCGGACAAAGTGCTAGGGCTAGTGCATTCGGACATTTGCGGGCCAATGAACAAAGTATCTGCCGGTGGAGCAAGATATTAAGTAACATTTATTGATGAATATTCGCGTTATACGAGGGTCGTTTGATAAGTCCGGACTTTTGTATTTGCCGCGCACCTGCTCTAAATACAACACTGCTCCTGTCAGCAGTTATCGATTAACAGCTGACTGTAAAATTTTGAAAAGCTGCGTTTTTGGTTTGCGTTTTATAGGCATTGAAAGCAGACGATCTCGATCTCCATTTTCGTTAAAATTCACGAGATCGTCTGCTTTCAATGCCTATAACACGCAAACCAAAAAACGCAGCTTTCTCAAAATTTTACAGTCAGCTGTTAATCGATAACTGCTGACAGGAGCAGTGTTGTATTTAGAGCAGGTGCGCGGCAAATACAAAAAGTCACGGACTTATCAAACGACCCTCGTAGTATTAGTGATTTTTTTATTCCTACTTATTTATTTATTATTTATTTTTTTTATTCCTATCTTTTTAGTTTTTCTTCCTATTGCATATTTATCATACCTAACACTTTCTTTTTTTTCGCTCACGTCAAATCGTCTCGGAGAAAAATACAAGACTGCGATGAGCTTGCACATCTAGGCAATACTTATTCTCTTCCTTACCTTGCATTTTCCCTTAATGGCCAAAAGAAAGGGGACCTTTCTTCAGTGCTTAGTGCCCTTACAGATTCCTGCTACTCTTCAATGTAGTTTTAATTAAGTTTCATTTGAAATTTGAACAGCAGATATATTATTTACTCCCAAATTGTGTGAAATATAACGATTAACAGCGTCTACTTCGTGTTTGTCCGACCCTCAAGCATCGCAGCATTTTGCATACCTGCAACATGGAATTTATTTAAAAAAGAGCAATAAGCATATATACCGTTTGATTGCACTTTGTGTTACGAAGAAGCAATTCACAGAACACATCGGTGCTAGTAAAGACCTCCAAATACCGACATGCAACATGCCATAAACACGTACTAACAAATTATGTATACACTACTACTACATCACTACTTCATTCCAAGCTTACTCGTAAAAGTAATCATTATGGTAAAGTAAATATTTTTGCACTAAGTTGCTTAATATTGTTTGCTTAAATAAGGCGTCGCAAGCATCAGTCAATCAACTGACTTGAAAAGCGCGATATTCCGTAAAAATCTGTTCAAATTATTTTTCTTCTAAACCTGTGTTATCTAAGAAAAAAAAAAAAAATTTTAAATTAAAATGCCAAGTTTGTCGATTTTTACCTCGCCAATTCACGGAAATTAAGTAATCAAAAACCAAATTATTTTTAATGAACAATATTTATTTTAAACCATCTTTAACAATTATTTGTGTGCCTCCTAACTTACTTTCGTAAATATGGTTCACATAGTAATAGTTATCGGACTTATCATCAATGCTTTCATCATACAAAGGCTCACGTGTTTCTGACAGGTCCTGGGAATTTTCAGGTATTATTGTGTGGACTAATTCATCATATGTTTTAAACTCGGTTTCAGGAAATATTCTAGTCAAGTTTTCCAAGTTAACAACTTTCAATGATTGGTTCGAATGTTGGACCCAATCGATTCCATTATTCTTACAAAACTCGAGTACCCATGATACAACAAAAAAGGTCGCTGCATTCATGGGAAATGCTCGTATTAAAGTTGAGTTTAATCCGCGAAAGAAGAATTTTATACCCTCTTTTTTATAATTTTTTATTGCACAATCGACGAACCCATTATATTTTGCATGTGCATCAGCTTGCATATGTGTTTTAACAACATCAATTGGGTAGCAAGCTAACCAAGACGCACATCCAGCACAACCTCCAGCCCAAAGCGTATAGAGTACGTTCGGTTTTTCTTTGAGTTGCATTAGTAACTCATAAGATACAAAGTAGCTGGAAAATCCTTATAAATTTAATAAATGTTATTAAAATAACTCTAATTATTGAATATTAATATTACCTGGAACATCACGAAACACTGTTGCTGTAAGTCCCTTAAACGAGCCTTTAAAACCATGTCTTCGATGTATAAAAACTAGACAGTCAATGGGTCCTTTAAATCTTGGATTGTTTTCAATATGTCTCGATAGCTGTAATTGAGTCTTAGCCAACTCCATTGGAGCACACACTAAGCTCTGTGCTATCCCAGCAATAGAACCGGCATAAAAGTGGGATGTTAACGAATTTGGATTATCAGTCAACCGTTGGATGTTTCCATAAACACCAAAAACAATTGCGTTAACTATTCCGATTCCCATTATTGGACTGCTAATACCACGGTATAGTCCCCGAAAGCTATCTAATAAAAATATTGTTTTCATACAGTGCAATGTTCCTTTATATTTGGGATTTTTTGGATCATCCGTTTGTAGGTGCACTTTAACTGTATCAAAAGGGTGTCCCACAAGAACTCCTGCTGCTCCTATAAAAAAAAATAATAAAAATAATAATGACCAAAGCGTTCAAGGTTTATGTAATAACTTCTGCGTTTATTGTCGGATTGGATTGTAATATGGAAGCACAATGGGCGTTGCGTCCCTACTCGCTTTCTATGCTCGTTTCGCCAACACCCGTTTTAGGTTTCTACCATTGAAAGTCAAAATAGGCTAAAATAACTTTCTGCAAATGTATTTTAAAGACATAAGAAAGTATGACAAAAGTATATATGTATGTATATATATATATATGTACATATACAAACTATATATATTTTTTCTCAGGTTCTGTCTGTCAGTATGTCCGTCAGTCTGTCCACTAGCGTTTTGTTTTACCATGCTAAACAGATGTACGCAGAAGATACAATCTCGGAGTCCACATCTGCTTTGGAGATGTTAAAACAGACTCATGTGGAGTCTACAAAGCTACTGTACACCCAAGTGGCTGTACAAGATGTACAATTTTTCTATTTAAGACAATTCGAGCCGTCCTTACAGAGCCCCCATGTAAAATGAGGTGTCAAAAATCATTTTTTTTTATTGAGCTAATGGAGCAAAGAACGGAAATGGCCGATTTGCCGCATGTCAAAAAAAACTTACAAAATTAGTAAATTTTTGTATTGTTACTATTTTTTCGACTTTCACGAATATTTAAAAAATTTCTTTTCTTCCATATCTCATTAAATTATGTTCTTTGAACATTTGTCTTACTTCAAAAAAGACCGCTATAGCGTTGTTGCAGATGCCATGCGTAGTTCGGTGGTGCATGAGAAGCAGCTTAGTTGCGTTTAGATTGTATATCCACCAAAACTCGCCGCGCTTTATTTATTAGACTTGGCTAATAATAACAAAAACTAACATTGGATTGTTCCTATGATAAATATTTGTTATTGTAGTCCGATAAAATTTTGTATACAGTTTATTGAAAAAGGCCGATGGAAATTAACTTGCAATATTTTGAATAATAACAAAAATCGACCGATATGTTGTATGGCAGTTATTCGAGTTGCACCGGTTTGATTCGACTCTGACTGATAATTTCGATTCGGAATTTATATATGTATGT
Source organism: Zaprionus africanus (assembly GCA_018151435.1). NCBI lineage: Eukaryota > Metazoa > Arthropoda > Insecta > Diptera > Drosophilidae > Zaprionus > Zaprionus africanus. The sequence continues at coordinate 59,692 of JAECXB010000259.1, read as the reverse complement.
TATCACAGAGTATGCTAGCTACTTTTACCTATTAACGTAGAAAATTAATCAAAATATAACAAAAAAAATTTACCATTTGGGGTTCTACCCCTGGTGGCACGCTTCGCGGCCGGTTCAACCCTGAGGATATAGTGTACACTCCCCAAATAAAAACATTTTTTTTTTAAAGAACGGAGATAATGAGTTCCTAAGATCTCAATTCACACATTGCTTGACCGTTGTGCATCAGTACTGCCTAAACCATTTCATTGAAGTGCTTTCGGATACACAATGTTCTTTATTATTTCATCTAGCCTGTATACGAATAAATCTGAAGTTTTTTCAACACATTAAAACGACACTTTTGCAACGATTGTCCCTATCTTATTTTGATATTCATTCCGAAAGCGAATCTCACCAAGAACTGCAAGCGTCATAATTCAAATTCCATATGTTATCTGTTGGGATAATTGGGTTGCGTAGTTCCCTCGTTAACATAAAGCTCCATGTAAAGTCATTTTGGCTTTTTCTTGACCACGTAATAAATCCTTTTCAAAGCTCGCACAATTTCAAGGGGTAGTTCTCACAATTAATAAAAGAAAGGAAGTACAAGTTTCAGTATTTTCCTACAGAATTTAGTTACTTTACCCACCCCAACTATGAGTTCTATGTGCTCTAATGTGTAAAACTCCCTGATACTAGTTCATCTTTTATTTCCCTTACAGTATTCTACCGCTAATCTATTTTTAAGTAAATTTTTATTTACAAGTTTATTTGTAAGTTCTGTCCATTGCACTTTTTTGTAGTTGTTAATTTAAATCAAAGTTCTGTTAATTACTCTTATTTATTTGTATATTGAAATGTAAGTTCTGTCCCTCTATTTTAAATCGGAATCACCAAGCAAATCGAACTAGTTCTGTCCGTCTGTCCGTGTGTACGAGTGTCCATCTGTTGCTAGTTTCTCAGTTTTAAAATTCGATGCAACTTGGTATACAAACTTCTGGTCACTCCACGCTTGATATAAGTTGGAACGAGCAGATCAAACCGATACATCGTAAAGCTGCCCCTGACCTATAAAACATTTTTTTTTATTTGTCACGATATTGCAAAATTTACTACATCGAATTAAATCTATATATTTGCATATAAAACTAAATAAAAATCGGAAGTAAAGGTTAAATAGCTGCCTACATCTCCGATTTTGTTTAAAATTTTATTAGTGATAGGGCTATATTTATCAAGATTTTAGGTGAAAAAATTATTTGGCGGTCGCTTCTAGTTTATTTGAATTTTAAAAATAATAAAATTTACATGTATTTTCTTGTTGGCTAATTCTCAGTAAAACGTCAGAACGATGCGCACTGTGTCCCAAAAGCAATTTATTTCAAACGAAATATTGTTCATACACAAAAATATATTATTTTATGAGTTCCCTATTGGGTGAGAAATTAGGAGCATGCAACAGGAGTCGTTGGTCGGAAAACTGGCGTCAACGAAGATGTTTAAGAGCTCATATTCTTTGTGATTATCACATGTTTGAGGCAAAGAAAATTTTTGTTGAGTTGCGGAAAAGAGCGCCGCAGGGGAAAAATTTTTGAAAAAAAAAAATCGTGCGCGCGATTAAAAAATAGCCTGTTTGTAAGCAATTTTTCGTCCTATCACTATTATCATGTACCCATTTTAAGGGCAACGTCGATCCGTCTATCTGTCCCTTTGAAACGCTAGATCTCAGAGACTAAAAGAAAGTAGGATACTCCTATATTTTTGTTCAAATAATAACTTCTGTGTTTGTTGTCCGATCGGATTGGAATTTTGACGTTATGTTGGTATTATAATTAGCAAAGTATAGTCTTACTCAGAATGTTGTATCTCACCTGTCCCGGATCACAGAAACCTTCATGCCGAATTTGGTGTCTCGAGCTTTTTAATAGCTGAGATCTGTGTGTTCATCTGGACATACAGACATCCACACATCCGGACAGACAGACAGACATGTCTTAATCGACTTGGCTAGTGATGCTGAGCAATAATATATATACTTTGTGGGGTCTCCCACGCCTCCTTCTCCCTGTTACATACATTTGCACAAAGTTAGTATACCCTTTTTTGACCATTTACAATGGTCGAAGAGTATAAAACTTCAGTAGAGGTAGATACTTTAGTGAGCTAAAGTTTTATCTTATTAGTCGTATATAAATCGAGTTGAAAAATTAAACTTTATCTGCGCCTAGTACATAGAAACATTCTACCAAATTTGGTGTAAAGCTTTTGAAATAGCTGAGATCTGTGTGTTCATCTGGACAGACAGACGGACATGGGTCAATCGACTCGGCTAGTGATCCTGAGTAGGAATATATACATTATGGGGTCTGTCACGTCTATTTATGCCTGTTAAATACATTTGCACATTACCACCATTTTCAATAATCTAAGAGTATTACAAAATTAAAAAATTTCATCAGATAGCATTTGGTTAATTTGTATATAAGAGTATCTATCTGACGTTAACAGTATCTTACTGAAACATATGATACTCTCTACCCTTGATAAATCTTATGCATTTTTGATAAAATACATGTCATGTCAGAATTTTTCCAACACTTCTGGAGTTCGACATGAATTCAATGAACTGAAATCCTTTGTTTCCTAAGTCAAGATTTAACCGACTTAAAATAGAGAAACTCGTCTTGGAGACGAGATAGCTTCACATTATCCGTACATAAAAATACGGGAATTATGGTAGGGCCACAGTTTATTGTATGAACCTCATGCTGACTTTAAAGGCGGCCGTGTCCATACCGACTCGAAATAGTGGGCTTTGGCGCAAAGTTAAAATTCTTTTACTATTTTACGTCCTTGAGATTACATATTTACAGTCACCTATTACTGCAATTAGCTTTGCTAAAGGATAATTTAACTTTATTTTTTATCTATCATAATAAACGTTGGCAAAAACGAATATACATATATATATATACGGTTTTATTTAATTTTTGAACAAAACAAAATATTTGAAAATAATAAAATAACTTACCTCCAAGAAGTCCAGCAATAAAATCCACAATCATTTTATATCTTCAGATGCCAGAGTAAGTGGAAACTGTAATTCAAATAAATATATAAAGGATTAAAAAGTTCAACTAAGTACATCGAGGAACTGTATATGAAGAGATTGCAAATTTCATTCCTCTTGTAAATTCTTTTTAGGCCATGGATTTGAAAAAAATTCTGCATTATCTGCCGAGTGAGCCATGTTTGTCTCTCCGTATGAACAATAAGATCTCAGCAAAATAGCAATTCAGTAATAACTACTGAAAAGCTATAAAATAATGTCAGCAGCCAACGCTGTCTGTTTTACATGACAAACACCTTGCCACGGACGTTTCCTGAACATTTCATTAAAATTAGACTATAAATAAGTGAGATATGATGCGGTTTACGCTCATTTTGAACGTAAGCATACCCCAGTTCAAATCTAGCTTCATGCATACAGCATTTTATTAAACATTTTATGTGCATGGTATGGTATTTATTATTGGTTCAGAATGCAACTTTGTCGATCGGTCAAGGAATGAGGCAGTGGCTGAGTGGTTAGAGTGTCGGACTTGCTACATGCGTGTGTTCATTCTGCTGACTAATTTTATTTATTTCTTTTATTCTAATAAACGTAAAGGAAAGTTTTAGTCGAGCGGGCTGCGGTATCCCCGCTCTACCTACATTTAATTTCAATAAAAAATATCTTTTTAATTTTATATCATTATGCAATATTAAAGACAATCAAATTACAATGCATATACAAAATAATATGATAAAGAGACGCGAACAATGCATTCTTTAAAGGCATCTCTCTTTGCGTATTTTGTCTGTTATGACATTGCAATTTCAAAATGATTCCTATTTGATTTTTGTATTTTGTCTTGCACCCAATATTTTGTAATTAGAATGTTAGATCATAACAGCGATCATAAACTCTGCAATGTTATAAATATTTGAAGGGAACGAACTTTAATACATACGTCCGAATCCAATACACGCAAATACGCACAATTGGATTTGGAGTTCCTGATGTGTAACAATGAAAAAAAATTAAGACGTGATAAAACGGTTTTGACCATCTTCTTAAACAAACTGCCGTCAGCTAGTTTTACATACTTATCATCCTGTTCTAAACAAAAGGCTGTTACTTTCGCCGTCACAATTCTTCGTATTTTCAATTGAATTTTTATGTGGTCCTAGGAGACAATTGTCAATTTGATCTCTGATTGATAAAAGATTTATAATTGAACAATAAATGGCAGAGTTTTAGTCGTACCATCTCAAACTAAGTTGCGTTTTCCATACTAAAGGAGGGTTTAGTTGAAACTATCCCAGAGTGTAGGGTAAGAAACACAGGGTACGGGCTCGCTCATTGAACCATCAACGCAGCAGCACAAGCATCAAAAGAGAAAGCCGAGAAATCCCACTCCCGAAAGAAGGAAAGCGCTGAAACCGCAGAAAGAGAGCGCTGAAGTCACATCAGAATAAGTACGAAGGGAGTGCTGCAGCCACAGCAGGGCATCAGCTAAACACTGAACACCTGTAGGTAACAAAAAACGGAATTTTGGCGAATCCAGAAGAGCAAGAAGAAGTTAAAGAGAAGGGGTGAGGTACAGAAGAAAGTTGAAGAAGGGAGGTAAAGAGAAAACAAGGACAGAAGTAGTAGTATTGTAGTTTTCAAGGCCCTGTAGTGAGACGCCTAGCACCACACTTTGCTCCTGATAAAAAATTGAAGAGAGAGGGACCTGCTGGATCACCATCGGGGGGTCAGTGAGCCGAACACCACCGCATGTTGCTATCGGGCCGCCCGAAGCCCGACGAGTATAGTATATGTGGCCGCCTGTCATCTGGTAGAGGGCAGTCAGTGAACAGAATTCGGAAAGAACACAGCCAAGATCAGTGAACCGTCTGCGGCACGAATACAACAAAAGGATTCTTCGTAGAAATAATAATAGTCGGAGTAAATGAACAGTCAAAATCAGTAAAAAGTCACAGCAGTTCAAAAAACCTTTAAGTAAATATCAAAATTGTGAACTATGGGCATCGAACTCGAGGCACTGGCGGACGAATTCAACCTCGATCGGGCACCGTAGAGGAACTGCGGACCCACTTGACGACCTGCGTTCACCGGAAAGACCATACGTTAGCCATCGTGGACCGACTTACAAGGCTGGAAGCACAGTATGGCAGTAGTGTGAGTCCATACAGATGGCTTCTTGTCAACAAATCGAGCGGAAGCTCACCAGCAGTACAAATCGGAGTTGAGAATCGCCCGAAAGCGGGCAACAGACACTCGGAGAAAGTTAAGCCGGCCTTGCTGACGCAGACCTTGCACGTACCTGCGACAACACCGTGAACGATCGAGCGACAGGGGCGGGGATACTCCGGATAACACGACCTTAGCACATACAGCTGACCGCATGCGAAGGTGGGGATAACCTTTGACGGCGTTTCGGATCCCTTGCGGTTCATTGAACGACCGGACGAAGGGGCAGTGGCCCCGGATTGACCCTCAAGACATCCCGCAATTACTTCTCGAGCTGCTACAGGTGCCGCATAGGACTGGTTTCGGACAAGCGGATTACAACGAGAACAATAAAAACAAAAGTGGAGCACGTACCAGGATCAGCGACAACCGAAAAAAAGGACAGTGAATGGAGCAGTAAACGTCGTGGAGTAACATGGACCAACCACAACGCCCAAACGGTCCCTTCGGTTTCGGGGGAACAGCCACCCATGCAACTACGGAGTAGCGGTAAAGTTCCAGATACAGCGGGCGCATCGGAAATAAACAACCGGAAGTAGCGGCAGCGCTGCGAATACACGGCGGACGCATCTCGGCCTGAGTTATCTTATAGTTATCTTTCCATGATCACCAAGCATGTGAATGAAATTAAAGATAACCGACCAATTAAATAACATCAATCCGAAGAACCTAGCAATGTGTAAAATTAATAACGCACAGATCGGCGAACTACTGTATCGAGCCGTTTGTAATTCCGTTCGGACTACACTCCGTCCCCGGGACAAGGTATAGAGCCAGACATGGAATCGCACGCTTTCACCTGCCTTGACGATATGCCATTACTTCCAATGGAAATTGGTATACCTGGGTCATGTCGTCAGCGAAAAGTGGATACATACTGAACTAGACAAAGTGATAGCAGTACGGAAGCTACAGCCCCCGAATAGTCCGAAAGAGCTACGCCGTTGCCTTCCGAATAGCCTATTGGTACAGGCGGTTTGCCCAGAACTTTGCCACCGCCTTTTTCCCAATGTCACAGTTGCTGCGCAAAGGTCGTCATTGGGAACGGAGGACGAACGGCAGGAAGTTCGCACTCCAGACCGACGTGAGTGACTTCGTAGAGGGAGGCGTTCTCACCTAGGAAACGAAGAAAAGGGAACGACCTATGTAAACCGTTTTCTGATCAAGACAGATGAGAGCTATTCTGCGACGGAGATCCATACTAAAACTTCGTTCTTATCTGGAGGGATACCGATTTGACGTATCAAAGATCACCTAGCGCTAAAATGGCTCAATACCATTGACAATCCAACGGGTCGGATTGCACGATTGGAATTCGCACTCTAGCAGTATCAGTTTGACGTACATTCCAGGAAAGGCAATCAGAACGTGGTGGCGGACGCACTTTCCAGGCAGCCGATGGAAACTTTGTGTCAAACCTAGGAAGAAATGCCCAAGGACTTAGAATACAATGTAAGTCAACAAATAAGGAAGAAATGGAGAAATACCCTAGGTACACAGTGCAGAACGGAGAATTATATAGGCACCTGGGTTTGAAATAACAAGGAGACAAGAAAGAGGATTCTACAGGAATGCCATGACGCGCCAACCGCCGGCCACTTGGGAATTCGGAAAACCACAACAAGGTTCGCCTAAAAATACTACTGGCGAGAGATGTTTCGAGACATCACCCTTTACGTCAAGTTATGCTGCATCTGTCAGAAGATTAAAATCGAGCAAGCCAGCCGGGAAAATGTTGACTAGAGGAGCAAAGGAACTTTCTGACACCCTCTGGGCAAATTTTGTGGGACCATTAACGAGATCCAGGCATGAGAACACGGTGTTATTGGTATTCTTTGATTTTTTTTTCTAACTGGGTCGAACTCGTCGCACTTGCGAAAGACTACTACCGCGCACCTCGAGAAGGCCTTCAGAGAAAGAATACTCGGTCACTTCGGAGCATCTAGAACGTTCGTGTGTGACGACGGGATCCAATGTACAAGTCGCTCGTTTAAGGCATTTTATAAACGAGTCGGCATGCAGATCGAGCACACCATATTCTTCTTAGCAGAATTCAACGGAGTGGGCCAACAAGACAATAAAAACCATGATTGCCCAATACATCGAAGGCCCACAGCGCACATGGGATATCCTACTCCCGGAGATCTCGTTGGCAATCAACAGCAGCGCCTCGGACGGGACTCACGCCGCCTTTTCGGGTCAAGGACGGGAACCCCGACTATTATACGAGGACATTACTCCCAGCGCAGGACAAGACGGTCACGATACCATCAGTCGGGCATAACAATTGGAACAACTGTTCCTGGTGGCCCGAGAAAACGTACAGCGAGCATCGGCAGAGGCAAGTCGCCAATATAATCTGCGATGAATGGGAATGAAGACCGGCTCTGGGTACGATGGGACTACTACGGCAACACATCCAAAGCAGCGGAGGGCTTTGCAGCCAAGTTGGCGCCGAAGTATGAGAGCCGCTATAAGATAATCTGTTTCTTATCCTAAAATATAGAACAACTTCAACATGGAGGGAAATGCACCGCTCACATAGCGGACTTAAAGCCAGTCTAGCAAGCAGAGGAAGACCCAATGGTTGACAGCAGTGAGAGACAGTGGGATACCCTTCGACCTTTGTTTTAACGTAAAGAGAACATAACCCTACTTTTTAAATGAAATAACGACTGAACATGTATAAGTGTATATTTCATTTTATTGGCCAAACGGGTATTTATGTATTTGTGTGTGTTTGAATGCAATAAATGCGAGTGCATACAAAAGAAAAGAAAAAACTCGCGCTATGCGCTCGCATTCTTTTTTAATTTTTTCCTAAACGAGCATTGCAATGATACAGCTTGTTGGTTAGTAAAAAAATCCAAGCGAACAAGGTTTATTAAATATCGTCTGTGTTTATTCGATCGGAATGAAATTTTGACGATATTTAGATATTATAGTTAGTTAGTGGTCTGTATCAGAAAGTTATATATTTTATATGTCGCTCACAAATCGACTTTAAAAATAAAAATTTTGATTTTCGGAATCAGTGGGCTTGAAAACATTTATTTGAAATAAACTTGATCAGCGTTTAGTATACAGCAATGTTCTTCTTAAATGTAGTATCTTTTTCTTTTATTATAGCTGAGATCTGTGTGTTCACACTGATAGATTGATATATACATAGACAAACATGGCTCAATCCATTCGGCCAGTAATCCTAGGCAAGAACATATATACGCCCCTTTTTGCCTACTACAAACATTTGCACAAAGTAAGTATCCTTTTTTGACAATTTTCAGTGGTCGAAGTAAGAAATGGTCCTCCAAATTTTTTTCTATTTGGTCGAAAAATAAACATATAATTTATAATGAGTATAGTACCAAGTGCTTGTCTTGTTTGTTAACAAGGGAGGCAGGCAAGCGTGAACGCCATCTGTCGAGCATTTAACAAATTTACCAACACGGGAAAGGGGGTATCGAAGGGTTTCAAAAAGTCGGTTGCCACTCAACTTTTGCTTTTGTTTAAACATATAAAAGAGAGATACTTTATACTACATAAATAATAGTTGTAATAAAATTAATGATAAAAATAAAACAATCAAATACATAACAGTTTTTCCGTGCTTATTACTTATGTTTAAAACTTCAACGTTTTGCACGGTTTATCAGAGCTAACAAATCACATATGGAAATACATATGTCATTATAGAAACGAAATAGCCGCAAAATCGCATCAACAATATTTGGGTGGTGCAGTTTCAAGCTCTGCGAAGATCAACTGGTGCGGCATGGTTTATATGCAATAAGAATGTTAAAAACAAAAGCAACAGTTGAGCGACACGCGAAAGTGGGATACGAGTACCTTAAACGTTAAGAGTACCATATAGTTCGATACTACAATACTATAATACAATACTACAATACTTCCTTAATAGAAATATCGTAACGTAGCCGTCATAAGCAAGCGGCTGTATATGAATACGTGCATGTAGCAAGCACATATTTATGTATGTGTTTGCGTTTAGATGCAAAAAATATGCACATGTAGAAAAGAAGAAGAGCAACAGCTGGCGCTACGCGCTCGTATTCTCTATTTTTGTCTTTCCTACATGAGCATTGCAATGACGTCACAGCTAGCTGGTCTGTATACAAAATACAAGCGAACAAGGTTTTTGTTTAATAACGTCTGTGTTTGCTGTCCGATTGAAAATGGTCAAAAAGGGTATACTAACTTTGTGCAAATGTATGTAACAGGCAGAAGGAGGCGTGGCAGACCCCACAAAGTATATATATTCTTGCTCAGGATCATTAGCCGAGTCGATTGAGCCATGTCTGTCCGCATGAAGCATGTAGGTTTCTGTTTGGCATGAAGGTTTCTATTTACTCGGCGCAGATCAAATCAATAATTTAATCTTTTAAGCTGATTTGTGAGCGACATATAAAACATACAACATTCTAAGTAAGACCATACTTAGCTTATTTAAATCCGATCGGACGAGAAATACGGACGTTGTTAAACAAAAAACTTGTTCGCTAGATTTTGTATACAGACCAGCAAGCTGTGACGTCATTACAATGCTCATGAACGAAAGGAAAGGAAAGTAAATGCGAGCGCGTACCGCCATCTGTTCTTCCTCTCTTCTTTCCTATGCACACACATTTTTTTCATTGAAACGCACACACATTTAAATTTAAATAAGCTAAGTATGGTCTTACTAAGAATGTTGTATCTTTTATATGTCGCTCACAAATCAGCTTAAAAGATTAATTTATTGATTTGCGGGGCGGTGGGCGTTGCACTCAACATTTGAAATAAACTTCATCTGCGCCGGGTAAACAGAAACCTGCATGCCAAACAGAAACCTTCATGCCAAATTTGGCGACTCTAGCCTTTATAATAGCTGAGATCTCTGTGTTCACCTGGACATCCGAACAGACAGACAGACGTGGCTCACTTTACTCGGTTAGTGATCCTGAGTAAGAATATACATACATATATACTTTGTTGGGTCTCCCACGCCTCATTCTGCCTGTTACATACATTTGCACAGAGTTAGTATACCGTTTTTTGACCATTTTCAATGGTCGAAGGGTATAAAAGCTTCAGTGAACCAGGATATCATACAGTATTTTGAATATACAAGGTGGCCGAAAAGTAAAAAAATACCTTCGCCTTATTTTGGGCGAACTTTTAATTCCCAATAAAAAATTGTCCTACAATTCTTCTAGCGTCTATTGCTTTCTCACTGCCACATGTGCGCAAGCATCGCTGTCCAGAATGATAGAAAATATTTTTTTTACCCTTCGACCATTAAAAATTTTTAAAAAAGGGTATACTTATTTCGTGCAAATTTATGTAATAGACAGAAGGGGGCGTGGGAGACTCCTTAAATTATATATATTCTTTCTTAGGTTCACTAGCCAACTTGATTGAGCCATGTCTGTCTGTCTGACTGTCTGTGTTAACCCACAGATCTCAGCTATAATAAAAACTAGTTATACCAATTTTGGCTTCAATGCCCTCCTCTCGTATTATGGACACAAATTGTCTATAGAAATACCATATAAGCATTGAGTATAAACATTATGTTTAAGTTGTTGCTTACTTTCGGGTGACATTTCAATGTTACGCAACAATAAAAGATGCAGATCACGAAAATCGTTTTGGTCAGTTGGGCAGCGAGCATACTCGACTGTAGCTTTCGTGCTTGTTGATTTTATGTCAAGAATTTCTTAGAAATCAGATATTATAGTCGGATTCAATAGCGTCATATTGCAGCTTGCTGCTAATTTTGTGGACGTTGACACCGTGGTAGAGTGCGAGAGAGATACTCGTACATATGCGCCAGAAGAATTGGTGCACAATTTGCTGTTAGGAACTAAAAGTTCATCTAAAATTTGTCGAAGAGTAAGGGTAGGTTAATTAATATAGCCTTATCGGTAATCATTTATTTAAAACCAGTCGAACGCTACAGTCAGGTGCTGACTGTAGAAGGCCATGGATTATTATAGCCGGGTATATTTATTTTCCGTTATTCATAATAAAAATGTTGCTTTATTTGAATTATTATTAAGCATTTAAAAATATAAATTTTATAATCTTATTATTTTATTCGAACTACACGTACAAATTCAAATGACGGACAGAAGAAGAAGAACACATAAAAAATGCAAAGACGAATAGACAAGAAGTATAAGCATTAGATAGAGCGAAAGGGCAATAAGTTGGTGTATGCATTTTTACATAATGCCAAACAGGAGTGGCGGCAGCGCAAGTTATACAGTAGCTTAGCGGAGTGTGTGCCGGATTCGAAGCTTAACAAACAATAATTTTTTAATTTTTTGGAACTCAACATATTTAATTAGAACATTTTTATAAACTTTGCCGAAGGTTGCACAAATCTGACAGTTGCGTGTGTGTGCCGAATACGGCGATTGATGTGTGTTAGAGCGGGATGCCAAAACATAAACATGCAAATGCAGACATGCATGTATCGGCGTCCCGCTCTAACATTCGTAACTTATTGATTGTCTTAACTGAACTTGAAGAGTTTTGTTTACGAGGGTCGTTTGATAAGTCCGTGACTTTTTGTATTTGCCGCGCACCTGCTCTAAATACAACACTGCTCCTGTCAGCAGTTATCGATTAACAGCTGACTGTAAAATTTTGAAAGCTGCGTTTTTGGTTTGCGTTTTATAGGCATTGAAAGCAGACGATCTCGTGAATTTTAACGAAAATGGAGATCGAGATCGTCTGCTTTCAATGCCTATAAAACGCAAACCAAAAAACGCAGCTTTCTCAAAATTTTACAGTCAGCTGTTAATCGATAACTGCTAACAGGAGCAGTGTTGTATTTAGAGCAGGTGCGCGGCAAATACAAAAAGTCACGGACTTATCAAACGACCCTCGTATAATTCCAATGGAGTTGACGATTAACCAAATCGTAACGGTTAATCAGTGTTAGTTATTTAGATTAAGTGATTAAGGGTAGACAAATCGAAAAAATAAAGGGACAAATCTGAGTTTAAAAATCTGAACTGTCTATTGCAATCAGCACTCAGAAAGGGTCATAAAAGCTATTGTTAGTAAAAGAAATGTTTTAAAAAATAGTGGCAAAAAACATATTGTTCCTATAAAATAAATCTGTACCACTTTTATGAAGGGATCTTTACGCATTATTGTGCCGAAAAACATGGTTCCTTGATAAAAATTGTTAAGAATGTATGAATTTGCATTGGAGCATGTGGGCTCCCATGTGGAAACTATTCATCGGCTTGAAATATCAGACATACTCTGCAATTACAAAGCTAAGATTCATTTGCGAAAAACTATTTTCGTTTTTGTTTTTTTTTCTTTCATTTTTTAAAAGAAACCTTTTTTATTTTATTTCATTTTATATACAATCATACCTTTTTCTTCAGAAGACATCGAATTAATCCTTCTAGTATAGTGTGGAGTTACAGCAAATAAAAAACTATAGGAATAAAATTGTTCACAAGTTTTGAAATTTCAAATCTATTGTATTTTTTTTATTAAGTTCGACAATATATTCCTGGATTGCTCTATAAAAAAAGAAGAGTGATTCGAACAACATGGCATGTCAATCGGAATATTAAGTTTAAATTAGAATCAATAAGGTAAAATGTGTCTACAATAGATTGGACTCGTTTATTACAAATTGGTATACATAACACGCTCAAAAACTGGAGTCGAGTGTACTCGACTTTGATATTACCGCTACACAGATGACCAACACGATTTCTTCAAAATATTGTATGATCAACTGCTATAGTTTGCTTATTTTGTGTTGCCTACTTTTAGAAACTTCCTTTGCATTTAGAACAAACTTCTATCTAAATTTTCCTATCGCAATTTATTTCATTTTTATCGTATTTACCAAGTATGACTTTCCTGCATTAAAATTACGCTTGGAATTAAATTTCTTCAATTTATGGGGCGGGAGGGGGCGGTTCCAAAATCAAAAATAAAATTAATCTGCGTGCAAAAATAACATAAATTAAAACCAAATTCGGTAGCTCTTATAGTTTCTATGGTTTTCACACGAACTGATAGACAGACATATGGAAATGGCTATATCGAATCGGCTGCTAATGCTGATAATTAATTTAAACATTTTAAGGGGTTTGTTAAGCCTCCTTCTGACTGTTACACATTTTATGGTTTGAAAATCTTTTCCTTATGGGTAGCGAATACAAAAAAATACCGGAATTGACATAGTAGAGGTTGTAAGTCTTTTTACTCGTTTATCAAAGATTCTATTGAAAATTCGAACACCCTCAAAGTCGTGAATTATGAGTGCGATAATATTGATGTGGTGGTTTTTTTAAACAGGTCAAGGTTATTTTTTATACTCTCGCAGAGTATAGAGAGGAGTTTGGAACGCACTTTAGGACCCATCACCCACCCCATAATGTACATATTCTGAATCTGCATCACCATGGAAGTCGTACTTCCGCTTGTCCATCGGAAACGCAACTACTCTCTCAGCTCTTTAGCTATCTTGATTTAACTTGGGACAATTCCTTCTCCTCGCTGTAGATAAAGCTAAGTAAATATCGGAACGAGCTGGATCGGATGTTTTTTGATTTGTCAAATTTCCTACATCGGGCTCTCTATATATTTAATATAGATATAAAGTTTTTTTGATGTTATGTCGAAATCCAAACGTGATGGAGAATTTCTAACGCCGGATTCGGAATCAGCCAAAATACATACGAGTATAACTGCATAAGCCGCATACCCAGATCATGACACTTTTTTTTTGTGGGGCTGTGTAATCAACCAAATTGAAAGTTTTTGTACGAAGACCAGTTTTGATTTAGAAAAAAAATAAACAGTGCCAAACAAAGTGAGACACCATATTGAGTGTAAACTAAACCATTTAATTCCGTACGACCGGAGGAGATAACCAGCAAGGGTATAATACTTTTGGCATGATGAAGCTAGCCTTTATAGATTAAGATAAAATACATATATGGTATATTTTCAAGAATAAGATTAGAAAGTGAAAAATGCAAGTTTAAATTAGAGTGAAAGAGTTCTCGGTAGTTCCCAAAAATAACCAAACTTTTTGGATACAAAATAAAATACACATTATATTATCTTTGAAAGTTATTTTTTATTCAAAATAGGTTCCATTTGACTCAACACAACTTGTGGATCTATCAACCAGCCCATGCATAGATTCTTTATGTAATTTATAAAAATATTCTTCAGTTCCTCGGTTACGGCTGCTTGAATGGCTGGGATATCATCATAAAATGCTGCCTTCATCTTGGTTTTCAGTTTTGGAATAAAATAATCACATGGTGATAGATCAGGCGAATACGGAGGATGGTCGATGAGAGAAATCCCTTTTTTCATTAAAAATTCCCTAACAAATTGCGCATAGACCTTTCTTTTCTCCAAATCTTCAGTTAAAATTCACCAAATAGTGCTTTTACTCGTATTCAATTCCTCAGCCAATTCTTTTTTTTCAATTTTGACACAAAATTTTATATTTGGTCTTTGTTCCATTTTATTTTTGAACCAATAGCACAATTTTGGTTTTATTGTCACTTTCACACCTGTCATCCGACATACATGAAGTTAGGTGCGTTTGAAAGCAGATGAATGTATCTTTTTAATGTTGCAAACTTTCAAAAGACGGCACTCTATGTTGTATGATTTAAATGTTAAGTTCGGTTATTTTTGGGACACACCAAGTATATTATTTCCTGTTATATGTTGTTCAAAATTTTTGGGCACACTATATAATAGTTAAAGAGTTCGAGGCAAAGAAAACCAGTCGAACGCTACAGTCAGGTGCTGACTGTAGAGGGCCATGGATTATTATAGTATACCGTGTATCATTTATTTTCCATTATTCATAATAAAAATGTTACTCTATTTGGATTATTATTAAGCATTTAAATCTTATTATTTTATTCGAACTACACGTACAAATTCAAATGACTGACAGAAAGAGAAGAACACATAAACAATTCAAAGACGAATAGACAAGAAGTATAAGCATTAGATAGAGCGAGAGGGCAATAAGTTGGTGTATGCATTTTTGCATAATGCCAAACAGGAGTGGCGGCATCGGAAGTTATACAGTAGCTTAGCGGAGTGTGTGCCGGATTCGAAGACCAATGATGTTGACTGTGTTCGGGTTCGATTGCTGCCGCGATCAATGAGTGACATGTTTTCCGTTTTATCTTTCTTTTCTATTAAATAATTTAAAAGCTCAACAAACAATAATTTTTAAATTTTTTTGGTACTCAACATATTTAATTAGAACACTTTTATAAACTTTGCCGAATGTTGCACAAATCTGACGGTTGCGTATGTGTGCCGAATACGGCAATTGATGTGTGTTAGAGCGGGATGCCAAACATAAACATGCAAATGCAGACATGGATGTATCGGTGTCCCGCTTTAAGATTCGTAACTTAATGATTGTCTTAAATATTGCATAAAAATATGAAATAAAATTTTTGACAACTATTTTTATTGATATTTAATTAAACAATTAAGCATTTAAGTAGCGGGTGTGGTTTTCGACTGTAGTTTTCCTTTTAATTTATAAGAATAAAATAAATATCCAAAATAAAAAGTAATTAAAAAAAAATGACTTCAACCGCGTACGGGACTTGAACTCACGCACCCACACAAGAATTCCCTAAGAATTGCCGTCCGCCACTCTACCACTAAGCCACTGCCTCATTTGATTTTCGATTGGCAAATATGCATTCTGAGCTAAATCTGTTACCATTATATGCAAATAAAAAGTTTTGTTAAATGCTGTGTGTCCCACGCTAGATTTGAACGGTATGCTTGCGTAAATTAGGTCTTAATATACGCAAAGTATACGTTCAAATTGAGTTTAATTTAGATCATAGCTCACATATTTTTAGTCCGATTTAAATGAAGTTTTCAAAAAACACCCGTGGCAAGGTATTTGTCACATGAGATGTACAACTTTAGTTGTTGGGTGTACATTGTGTATATTAAATTGTTATTACTGATTTACAGAAGCGGGAAGAAGCGTGGGCAAATTTCAAAAAAACTTTGAGACACCTGAATATACACGTATGTTGTCACAAAATTATGGCTCTAGCTCTTAAAGTTGCTGAGATCCAGGCGTTTACAGACGGACAGACAGACATGGCTCAATCGACTCGGCTGTTGATACTGATTCAGATCATATGTTTATGGGGTCGGAGATGCTTCCTTCTGCCTGTTACGCACATTTGCGTTCCGACAAACACAATACACTATGCGTTTTTTTAAAATCCATGGCCTAAAAATATCGGTAATTGATTTTTTTTCTTTGGTTAAAAAAAAGTTATACCATCTTTTCCATCTTATAACTTACCAAAACGTTAGAAAACTTCGTAACAAACTGTTTTAGTGTTTACTAAGACTTGGATAAGAACAGAGATTTAACATAAAACTTTAATACTTTCTCAAGTAAGAACAAAGGCTTGATCGATTTGACCGATATGGTGGCGGAGTATTCGTTGCAGTAGATTCTTCCATTATATCTCAACATTTACAGCCGGAGATTCATAACGATACTGAATTGCTTTGTGTAAAATTACACTTTCCCGGTTTCTAACTTAGTTAATCTACTCTTTTGTTCCGCCGTCAACAACTTGCAGCATCTATTTGCAATAAGACAGTCGTTAACCTGTTATCAGACGGTGTTCAGCTTATCATCCTTGGCGACTCGCCCCGAACCCGCTAGAATGCTATTTTAACCCTGCTTCTGAATGAAAGTTCACTTGTTTAGGATATTCATGCAGTTAAACCAGTTTTTTCGTCAGGACCCGATGGTATTCCTGCTTGCGTTCTTCGATACATGCCATGACACTGTTTATACTTTTTTCGCTGTTTTTTTAAAGGTCCTCTTTTCTTTCCATTTGGAAGAAATCATTTATAAATCTTTTTTTCTCGAAAGGCCACAGGGTCTCATGCAAGCAATTATAGAGGGGTCTCTGAATTGACGGCTACATCGAACTTCTTCGAGAATATCCTATGCCAGTCTGAAGTTTGTATCTGACATTCTATATGGTTGTGCTTTTGAAATAATTTTCCTAGTTGATTATCTAACCTTATTAGATATTGGTAGTGATAGCCTGGTTAGCCCGTTACTCTTTTCTGTCACTTGTATACTCTGCATGAGCTTTTCAGGGTATTCTGTTCGCACTACAACAAACTCTATTGTATCATTTCACTGTATCGTTTCTATAACTTATTCTGTAGCTTCTTTTAAACGTTAAATTCTGTCTCGCTTATCTAGCAATTGAATAAACATCTTTCGACAGACATTTATTACACTTAAAATCAATTGATTTCATGTAAACTTCTCGCGTTTTCGTTCGGTCGGTCGGGTTACTCGTTTGCAACATCAGCCAAATTAGCAATTTTGACTCTTGAACTATCTGACATTCCTGATCTGATAAGGTTTTTCTGGGTTTCCCCAATCCAAAGGTTGAACCAGCCAATTCTTATTTTCCCCAGTTTAAATATAAATTTGCCTATTTGAAATTTTTAACGTAATATTAAATAAATTACTTATTATAATTACAAACGTATATTGCCGTCTTGCCAATTTTCAGTTGCCGAATTCGGCGATTGTCAATTTTAAAAAATTATCAATTGACAATTTTGTCAAATTGAAACAATATTAATTGATCACGGCCCGATTTGCGTTCTGATTACATATGTCGCGTACAAAAAACCTTTAAAACCATTTAAATTATCAAGAACAGCAAATAACTCAAGCTAACTTACATTTGTACGTACATATGTACGTTCTTACGTGTAGGTATGTAAAAATTTATTTACTTTTTATTCAAAATTAAATATCAAAATGTTCCGTTACTTACACTTGTTCCTTCTTAATTCGGATTGTATGTGTTATTCATTTATGAACATGTATACAAACTTAAATTAGAATAGATCTGCCTATATTGCTTTATTGTGCAGTAGCTATACTGTTATCAGCTCCAAATATGAGCAGCTGAGTATCTGAGTAAGCTTAGCTCGAGATTACCGATGTGTAGGGTCATTTAATAATTAAACAATTATAGATCGTCTGGCATACATATGCATTAAGTTGAATCAATATATAAAGCTCTCCCAAAATATTATATTTATGTTACTTTGTACACGTAAATACATATATACATATGTATTATTTAAAATTTCAACATAGAGAAGGGTTATCTTCTCCAAGTCGAAAATGAAATACGCGTTTTGTGACCTTATAAACACACATGTATTTTATAACATTCATATGTGTGTTGAGGCGATAACGTATTTACATTTTAACAAATAATGAAAGCTACAGTCGAGCGTGTCCGACAGTAAAATACCCTTCTACCAATTTTGAAAATAGGTGATTAAGCTTGATTCTAATGAATGTTCATATTTACAATACACAGGTTAACTCTATTTAAAATCTTTGATACCAAGCCAACTGCCTCCGCATCAACAAAGTAATGTATTGATTAGAATAAGTAGCATTGTATTAAAGACACAATTTTCAACTATGGAATATAACTAGTTAATTTAATGAAAAACTTAATCTCAAAATAACACGATAATATATATGGTTAACTTTATACTTTGCGTGTGTGTTAGTTGTTGAATGGATTTTTAATAAGGTAGAAATTATCTTAAAGTGTATAATTATATTATAATTACTCAAAATACCATATCTGTAACATTTTTTTATTCCCTTCGACCATTAAAAATTATCAAAAAGAAAAAGGTAGAAGAAGACGTAGCAGATACCTGAAAGTAAATATTTTTCATCTCATATATATTTTTTATCACTTGCCGAGGCGATTGAGACATGTCCGTCTGTCCGTCCGTTTGAACATCGATTCTCAGCTATGATAACGCGACACTGGAATACCCTTCGCACTATGTTCGGGTTTAGTTTAATTTGTTGGTGCTCGGGCTCACCTACCTCCCTTGTAAGCTGACACAAGCACTTAGTGTTATGCTTATACTTTTTAAAATAAAATATGTTTTTTTTTTTTTTGCAGGAAAGTTTTATTTTAATATGCTACTTATAAATCGGCTTAAAAAATTATATTATTGGTTTTTGGGAGCAGTCGGCGTGGCAACCAAAGTTTTGAAATAAGCATGATAAGCGTTGCTACACAGGATTCCACCTGCAAAATTTGTTATATCGAGTTATTATAATAGCTCAGACACGCGGTCATAGCTCAATCTTAAGCAAAAATGATACATACATTTGCTACTAACTATGTGCATACATACATACATACTTTACCATTTTTAACGGTCAAAGATTATAATTAATTTAGCATTAGGTACAAAAATTAACAAAGTAATAATTTAAATTTATATAATCTGGGATAAACAAGAAGAAACCGACACAACCATAGATGATTGGGGGAAACCCAAAAGTTAAAAGTTTTTAATAACAAGTTTCCTGATCTGGGCCTGTGTTATTTGTAAACAGTTGATGGAAATAACCGATTGAGATGGAATAAATATTGTGTTTATAAATGTTAAGAAATTCTAACCAAACGAATATCTGCCTTCCGCTTTGTTTGTGTTTTGAAATTCACGCCTACACGTATGTACAAAGCGCAACAGAGTTCGTATCGAGCAATACTTTACATCATTTGAAAGGTCTTGACATACTCCACAAAACGATTAGGATATTCCGATCAAAAGTTATAAACGGGTACACTTACGCCGAAATTAACGCTTTTTGAAAGTTTTCTTTCTTTAAAGGAAAATACACAAGAGAAATGGTCTGTAAGATTTGCGGTGTTTTGGTGGATGGTACTTTATCACTTCGAACCGTGGAGAAATGCGTTTCAACAATTCAGATTTTGTGAAAATGGCACAATGGGTAAGCTAGCCGGCGTATGCACTGTCACAACAAATACCGCTAAATTCACGAAATACGTCGAGCTTGTCACCAAACCATTTAAAGCAGTGTTTGAAAAGCTGCAGTCGAATTAGCAGAAGTCGCAATATTTTTGCTTTTCACTGCTTCTGCTGCGAGCGATATCAGAAAGTGAACAATTGCTTCTGCTGCTGCTTCTGCGAATATCAGAAGTCGCAGTCAAAGCATAAGTAAAAATCCCGCAGCGACGAATATCAAAAATCAGCAGCAGTCGCCGTTTTCGTTTTTCGCTTTCTGCTTTGCTGTTGCTTTTGATCGTAGACGTAAGTCGCTGCTGCAGCTACCGACGAATTTCGGAAGTCGTCAGCAGTCGCAGCAGCATAAGTCGGCGCCTTCGACTGTTTGCTGCTTTTGATTTTCGTTGCTATTGCTGCTGATCAACAGTCGCAGCAGCGTAAGTCGGTGCTTTCGACTTTTGCTATTTCTGATTTTTGCCGAGCGCATAAGGCGACAGACGCATGAGGCGACAAATTCATTCAGTAGCCGCAACTTGTATTTAATAACGAATGACTAAATTTTTGAAAATTACTTATAGCGTACTTCTTGTCCTTATTTTTACTTTCTTTTTGTATAATGCTTATGAAATAATAAAACTAATCAATTTTTAACTATTATTTTACTTATTATTATTATTAATTATTAATTACTATTTTGTTTCTATAATTTTTTTAAAAATAAAATATAATATATAATATATAATAATAAAAAAATAAGGACAAGAAGTACGCTATAAGTAATTTTCAAAAAATTTAGTCATTCGTTATTAAATACAAGTTGCGGCTACTGAATGAATTTGTCGCCTCATGCGTCTGTAGCCTTATGCTGCTCGGCAGCAAAAATCAGAAATAGCAAAAAGTCGAAAGCACCGACTTACGCTGCTGCGACTGTTGATCAGCAGCAATAGCAACGAAAATCAAAAGCAGCAAACAGTCGAAGGCACCGACTTATGCTGCTGAGACTGTTGATCAACAGCAATAGCAACGAAAATCAAAAGCAGCAAACAGTCGAAGGCGCCGACTTATGCTGCTGCGACTGCTGACGACTTCCGAAATTCGTCGGTAGCTGCAGCAGCGACTTACGTCTACGATCAAAAGCAACAGCAAAGCAGAAAGCGAAAAAACGAAAAACGGCGACTGCTGCTGATTTTTGATATTCGTCGCTGCGGGATTTTTACTTATGCTTTGACTGCGACTTCTGATTTTTCAGAAGCAGAAGCAGAAGCAAAATCATGTGAAATGAAACTTACGGCAGTTTTTTAAACGCTGATTTAAAGTTATCTTCAGAAGGCTGAAAAAGGATATTCGGGTGTCGCATGACTTGACGCAAAAACATTCTGCAACGAATCAACGCCTGCAATAAGGTGTCGAAACCGAACGAACTTCACCCATATTTGAAGCGGATGGTGACTGGCAACGAAAATTGGATCACATACGAAAGCTGGAAGGATATCACTGGTACCATAATTCGGTTAATGTTGAAATGATCAATGATGTATTGACTCTCGACAAAAAAACATATAATATATTTTAAAAACTGCAAAACAAGAACCTTAAGCTAAGGATCATCTTAATTATTAAATATTATTTTTAAACTAAAAACAATATAATAAAAATCAACTCAAATCTGATTCATAGCTTTGCTTTTTATTTTAAAAATCGGAAAAAAATTATAAATTGAATTTATTTTTAAAAATCTAGTTTAATATTAATGAAAATAATTTTTAGATAAAAATTGTGTCCGCCGATAAAAAAACTAGCATGGTAGGATTTTTTTCACTTTTTTCCGAGGCTTTTTAGAGCTTTGTTTTTTTTTTCAAATCTCATAATTTTCTTTTTTACGGTCTCTGAAATTTACTCGTGATGGGACCCTGAATTCGGATTAGGCCTCAAATCCATATAATTGCATTTTCCGCATACTCCAACCAATTGATCAAATTCATAACCGCTGAATAGGCAACAAAATCGCCAATTTTGCACTTTAGGGAGTGAATATGGTTTATTAATAATTGTATGGAGTATAATTTCCAGAACCTTCCTCTTATAGCAAATTATAATAACTATGAAAACAACACGTATTACAATAGCTGAATGAAAAAAGCATCTTGTACATTAAACAGTATTGTTTTCTTTTATTTGTAGTTGTGATTAATTTGTATTTAATAAAATGTATTATTGATAATTTATTAGCTAAGTAACTGTCTTTTAAGGAATACTTTTTGTTCTACCGAGTAATATTACTTGTATTGTGTGCTTCGTAGTCCATAACTTCTTCATATATTAGCTCTTTCCACTGCTCCACAGTATGTTCCCTTTCATCAACGCTATGGTCATATGGTTCTGGGGCAGGCTATAAAAGTTGAATTCTTTTAATACGAATAGATTAAGATAATTATATTTTTCGGATTCCCGAATATATTATAGAAATTAACAATGAATAAAAATTTTTGATGTTGAGTTATAAATAACGTTATTCTATATCTTACTAGTGAAATAAATAACGGAGGAAACACCTGAGCGCGCTATACCTTGCGCTCATCTTACAATACCACAGTTGAAATGTATATTTTAAGATTCTGTATTAATGCTTTGCCCTATTTTTGGATCAGCTTGTAGAAAAAAGGTTTGGAATTTTTATAACGTTTGAAACATACTTTTTCTGCTCATTGAATACAGAACCAAAAATCCCAAATAGACCCTGTAAAATGCATTAGCACAAAGTTAGTAACCCATTTTTAAACTTACATCCTCGTAAACAAAATCAAAATTTGAAAAACAGTATAACGGACGGTATAATGTCCCTAAGTATATATGTATATACATATCAATCAATATGGATGTCGAGTTAGCTATGATCATCTATCTGTTGCAACTATGTTCTTTTAATTGTGGCGATTTTATATAAATGGGCATGCCCCTTCCCTAATTTATACGTCCTTAACGATTCTATAATTAGGATTAGATGAATGGGTATTGACTTACATACTTCAAAAGATGTAATGCTAAGACCTAAACCAAAGCTTGCCTTTTAACACTTAAGTCACTAACACACATCACCACACACAAAACTTTTTAAAAATGTAATTTTTTATATATAATATTTAATTTATGTAAGGAGGACATCTGACTAAATGGGACACTTTCCTATGTATAAAAGAAAATTAATTAGCTGCATCGGATACCTGACAACCAATGCAATATCCCGAAAAAAGATCTGATTTCGTTAAACCACGAGTTTTGAAATAATTTAAATATCTGAGGGCAAACGACTGATTCAGCTAAACGAAAAAGTATCAATAGTGTGTATGTACTTACAGCATCAACTTCTTCAGCATCATACCAGACATTAATGTACTCATGCCTAAGAGCTCTGTCAACAGAAATTCTTTGTTCTGGGTCAATTACAAGCATCTTGCTGAGCAGGTCCCTAGCCTCAGAAGCCTTTCTCCGGCTATTCTGATTGTTATCATTTGGGAACAGACCATCAGGAAAAAGTCTATCGAATGAATAACCAGTATATCTTGGACGATTTTCAACATAATTACGGACAGTTGGCTGCAACCGCTGCATAAATGATGGAGACGGTGTACCCAGTTGTTCTATAATAAAAAAAACATTTGAAAATTGTATTAAATACAATTTCTATTTTTGTCTTTACCTATTATTTTATTCCATTGATCAATGTGATCCGTTCCGGGAAATAGTACGCCGCCTCTTATCATTTCTCCCATAATACAACCAACTGACCAGATGTCCACATTTTCGGTATATCCCATACCCAAAATAACTTCCGGAGCCCTGTAATATCTTGTAACCACATATGGTGTCATCATAAACGTTGTTCCAGCAGTGCGAGCAAGTCCGAAATCCAAAATTTTTAAAGTACAATCGGCCTTAACAACTATATTGGAAGGTTTTAAATCCTGTGAAAACAAAAAATTTTTAGAGGGCTCACGAGATGGGTTACATGAAATTAATTTGTGTTAATCCCTTAAAAAATAAATACAATTAAGAGCAACAGTCGAACGGTACGCGAAAGTAGGATACTCTTCGACTTTTTTAAACGTAAAGAGTCCATAATTGTACGATACTACACCTCAATGGAAGTATAGTAACGTAAGCCTTCATAAGCAAACGGCTGTATATTAGTTACGTGCAAGTAGCATTTCATTGGCCAAGCGCAAATTTATGTATCTGTGTGTTTGAATGCGTGTGCATAGAAAAGAAGAGAAGAAGCCACGCGCTTGCATTCTCTTTTGTTTTCTTTTTTACGTGAGCATTGCAATGTTTGCTGGTCTGTATACAAAATCATAGCGAACAAGGTTTTTGTTTAATAACGTCCGTGTTTCTCGTCCGATCGGATTGAAATTATTACTATTATAATTAGTTAAGGAAAAGTCGAACTCAGAATGTTAAATATTTTATATCTCGCTCACAAATCAACTTAAAACCTTAAATTATTGTTTTGCGGAGGCGGTGGGCGTGGCACCCAAAATTTGAAATAAACTTGATCTATGTACGTCTGGTAAATAGAAACCTTCATGTCAAATTTGTTGTCTCTAGCTTTTATAATAGCTGAGATCTTTGTGTTCATCTCGTCATCAGGACACCCGGACATCCGGACAGAGAGATACACATAGCTTAATCGACTCGATAAGTGATCCTGGGCAAGAATATACGTATATACTTTGGGGGATCTCCCACGCCTCCTTCTGCCAGTTAAATACATTTGCAAAGTTAATATTGACCATTTTCAATGGTCGAAGGCTATAAAAAGATTGTTTAAGAACCGGGGACAGCTAAAATCTTGGTTTTGGAGTAAGTATATTTCACCTCAGACATTTACATAAGTCTCAATAATTTTCTAGGTGTTTTCCTCAAAACCACAGACAAATTTCATTCACTTCCTCTTTCCTGACCTGTGGAATATATGTACGTGTAAACCTAAACTTGGTTTGGCCGAACGAGATTAATAATTTTAAGGATTTCCAAGGCACTCTGTATGGAAACAATGTGATAATCACAAAGCTAGGGTGAATGACTTCTCCAATTTGCAATCTATAACAATCAGAAGTTAAACCGACTTCTTAAAGGAGTCACCATTGCACGAAGATCAATCTGGCGGCAAATAAATATATTTTTTATGATTTTTCCGTTAACATTGTTTTGGAATTAATGATGTTACTAACATATTGAATTAAATTACTTATGCATCATTGAATCAACATTTATCTTACATTACAATTTTGAATTTGAATTGCTTTTCTTTTTGTGTTTCAATTTTAGAAAAAAATTGATTTATTAAAAAAAAAATAAAGAAAAAGAATAGTATTTTGAACTTAAGGTATTGTTTTTTTAACTGATGTTTACTTGGAGGTAAGGTATAAATATTTTAAAAAATTTGCTGAATTTTTCTTCTTTTAAAAATTTTCAGTTCAGTTCTTGTGTTTTAAGTCACTGAATATGTTTATAAGTGTTATGACAAACTTCCTCATTGGTAGTGGAGCACAAATGCACTCTTTAGTTACATAAACGTAGGTAATAAATTATTATTTTTTTCAAGAAAAACCTTATTTTCCTTCAACAGTTATAAGCTTTTCGCTTTTAAAGGCAAACTAAATTGAAAAAGATAAGAACCAAATAAAATAAATAAAAAGGTATTCCCATGAAAAAAAACTTTTTTTTTTTTTTAAATAAACTTTTTTAGTTAATCGGAGCCAGATTAGTCCATTGCGCATTTGAGAACTGTGCATTATTTTTTGCCGTTTAGTCTTCCTTTTAGAAAGTGCTTTTACCAAGTGAAAATCCTGAACATTTGGTTTATGTAGACCAGAGATGGAAAGTTGGATTGGCCATTGAGAGCAAAATGAATTTGGAATTCAAGCGAGAAGATTTTTAAAGATTAACCTGCAGGTGTAATAGTAGACGTGTTATTTAAATAGACAAAAATAAAAGTTTGCTCAAAAGACAAGTTCTTAAGTCGCACAAATTATATATTAATATGGAAATTATGAAATGATGACTAGAAGCTTATGTTTGTTTAAAGCTTTTTTTTTCACTTCATGCTTTTGTGCGCAAACACTTGTTAGTGTATTTTAGAATAAACGTAAAAAAATAGACAAGCTGTCAAGTTGTAAATTTTTTATATTTTTCGTTTCATGTCAAAATCCATACGTGATGGAGAATTTCTGACGCCGGATTTGGAATCAGCGACCCAAAATACATATAACTGCATATGCCGCATACCCAGATCATGACACATTTTTTTTGTGGGCCTGTGTAGTCCAGGGGGTTATACAGTCAGCACCTGACTGTAACGTTCGACAGGTTTTAAGTTTCGTTTTTGCAAGGTCATAAACTTTTTCAAAAGTTTTAAGATTTTTGCATCAAGATAACCACTTTTCCCTTCGATGCCGAAACACAAAATTGACTTCAAAATGCCAGCGCGCTGTCCGAAGCATTTGTATAATGTCAAACATCACAAACGACGCATACATTCATAGGCGAGCCAGTGCAACGCGCAAAGAATTGCACTCTAGAGGTGCAGAAACATCGATGTATATTTTTCGTTTCCATTTTAGACTCAGGACAATTTACCTTAAAATCTTTGACGCATATAAATACTAAAGGTCTGGGAAGAGCTGACAAATCAAGCCTGCTGTCATTTATGTTAATTAATTTTAAACTTACTCTGTGTATAATTCCAGCGGAATGCAAATGTTTTATTCCACAAAGCATTTGGTAAAGTAAATAAGACATTCTATCATGATCTAAGTCCATTTGAATGACTTGACACAAATTGGCATCCATTAACTCCATTACAAGATAAACATCCTGAAATTCGTCTAGATTACGTTGAGGTGTAAACGCATTAAGCAATCCAATTATCTGAAAATTCAACAATAGTATTTTTGTTAAAATGTTTGTGGCCTAGGTTAAATTTGTTAAGGGTAGAAGAAGGCGTGAAAAGAAATTTGAGTAAATCTGGGTCATAGTTGACGTCATTCAACAGCTCTTGAGCGATGGTCATGCGCCAGTTATTTTGGTCAAAATTTAGCAAAAAATCGTCGAGAACGCAAATACCTTATAACCTTTACCTTAACCTTTTTTTTATAGCTATGCGCCGTTTTAGTTTAGTTTAGTAATTGCTCGCTTGTCTGCTTGTATGTATGAACTCCGAAATGTTGCACACGAATTTACGCAAACTTTGGACGAAAGGTATCTAACATTCGGGCGTGCCCGACTGAAGCGTTCGTCTTGTTTTTTTACTTACATTTTTGTGATTAACAAGCTTCATAAGTTTAAATTCTCTATAAGCTCGCTTAGCATGAGTCACATTTTGGAATGGTCGAGAAAGCTTTTTAATAGCAACATGTTGTTCAGTAACAGTATCAAAGGCGGCACTGAAAGGAAAAAATTTTTTAGATAAATCAAAATTAATCAAGTAACGAGAGAGTGAAGACTACAAATGGCAGTCACATAAGTGGAAATCCTGACGTGATTCAGTGACCCACAACACATGCATACGAGGGTGGTCTGAATTTCAGTCCTAATTTTAATATTATTTCAAAAAATTTTCAGTATTTTATTTTTCAACACGGTCTTTTTCTAAGTTTAAACCCTTCTCTCAGCGTTGCTCTCACTCTTTTGAGCCACCAAACTGTTATTGGTTTCTGTTCTTAATTTTAGAAAATTACTATTCGTCAAGCACAACTCTAACCTTTGGCAATAATAATAAATCGCGTAAAACAAGTTCTGAAGACTAAGGAGGTTGCCGAAGAAATTCGAAAGGCATTTCAAAGGTTTCTAACAGCAGTCAAATAGTCAAACACGCTTTTGTTTAAAAGTGGCAAAACACGGAACTTTATTTAACATACGGCAAAGGCGGTTTTACAAAATTTTGTAACCTTAGATATCTCTATATCTTTGAATCTGCGATAGTCAAAAACAGTTACTTCAATTTCGAAGATAAATCGACTGAGGCTTTCGACTAATGGCTGTAACTTACGGCGGTCATCTACTTATAAGGTCTATCGAAATCTAAAACTATATTTTACAAATTTTGAATCTTATGTCTTATTAAATAAACTATATGTTCTGCATCAGTATCAACAGCCGAGTCGATTGAGCCATGTCTGTCTGTATGATCACATGGATCTTCTCAGAAACTATAAGAGCTAGAGTCAACATATGTTTTGACAATATACGTGTATGTGGCAGTGTTTCAAAGTTTTTTTTTAAATTTGGACACGCCACTTCCCGCCTCTGTAAATCAGTGATTACTCTTAAAAGAGTAATTACATCTAAGATAAAATGACCTTGCCTCGGGCGTTTTATTAAACTTAATTTTAATCGGACTATAAATAAGTGAGATATGATACGAATCAAACCGATTTTGAACGTATAACTTAAATAGACCCACTTTACGCATTCATACAGAAGTTCAAATTTAGCGTCAAATACATAGCGTTTCATTAATCTTTTTTGCATAAGTAGTATGTTAACAGAATTGGTTCACAATGCAACTTTGCCGATCAAGCAAGCAGTGAGGCAATGGCTGAGTGGTTATAGAAGCGGACAGTAGTTCTAAAAGATTGTGTGTGCGTGTGTTCAACACCCATGCGCGACGACGGGTGTGACTTTTTTATTTATTTAATTATTCTAATAAACTAGAAGGAAAGCTACAGTAAGCAGACTGTGAAATAC
The DNA here is from genome assembly GCA_018151435.1 of Zaprionus africanus. Lineage (NCBI taxonomy): Eukaryota > Metazoa > Arthropoda > Insecta > Diptera > Drosophilidae > Zaprionus > Zaprionus africanus. The sequence continues at coordinate 30,759 of JAECXB010000259.1, read as the reverse complement.
CCGCACTACCTATGTACAGCTGTGTTCACAAAAATAGCAGTGCTCATCAGCTGCAACTTTAATCCTAATTTTATGTATCAAAAAGTAAATGAATGTTCACAAATTTAATTTTGTTTTAATTTTGTGATTATTTTGAACAAAAACCTATCAATTTATTATTCAAAATGTTGCTCATTTTTTTACATTACAAACATTGTTGAACTCCAAAAAACTATTTTAATTTGTTTGCTTGGGTTAGTACTTAGTCGTGTACCCATTATTATTTATCACGGCCTGGCATCTGCGAGGCATAGAATCCACCAAGTCCTGGCAGCGCTTGACAGGGATCCGCCCCCATGATTTTTGAACAGTCACCCAAAACTGTGATCGAGATGTTGGATTTGCATTTGCAACATATAGTTTAACATCTCCCCATCAGTTTTCAATTTGATTTACATCCGGAAACTGCGCAGGCCATGACATAAGATCGATCCCCTTTGATGCAATTCAGCTTTTGACCAGTTTTCTAGTATGTTTAGGGTCGTTATCTAGTTGAAACGTCCATTTTAGTAGCATTTCCCAATTGGCATAATTGGCAACATAACATTGGAAACATAACATTTTTTTAATATGTTAACATATACAGAACGATCCATGGTCCCATCAATCATGAATATAAGCCCCACTCCACTACAATGCACTGTAAGAAAAACATGCCCATACTGTAATACTCAATCCGACGTGCTTAACTGTCTTCAAAGTGTACCTACGATCATAATCTGTGTTAGGTGGGCTTCTGACATATTGTCTGGAGCCCTTTCCACCAAAAAACACAATTTTACTTTCGTCAGTCCATAAAATATTTCGCCACTTTGTAATGGGCCAATTAAGGTGACTTTTGGCGAACTATAAACGTGCTTTGACATGTCTGGTGGCTAACAGTGGAACTTTTTGTGGATGGCACGCTTTAAGATGTTGTTTTTTAAGACGTCGCCGAATAGTAACGGCACTTACATTCAAGTTTAAATCATTTTTTATCTTACTGGACGATGCAAAAGGCTGCGCCCTGCTATATCACACAATATATCGGTCCTTATGAGGCGTGGTTTTACGTCGGATACCACGATTTTTGGGCATTTCTATAAAGTTTACAGTATTATCAATCATTTTTGCAGAACATCCACATATTTCTTGGATGATTTTATATATTTTTCCCAGGTTTCTTAGTCGCACCATATTATTTCTTTTTGCAGGAGAACAATGTTTGCTCCTGCCCACTAAGCTAAAAAATATAAATTTATTTTAGTGTTTTCTAATGTTAATAATAGTCACTAACAGAAAACCACTTACTTTTTATCAATTAAACGTCTTGACAAAATTTTTTTGGCTTTTCAAACTACGCACTGCTATTTTAATGAACAGCCCAAGTCTGGTGCTTCTAGCAAAAATAATTGCTCATTTGCTTAAATCTCGCAAATCTAACGGGATTTTTTCGTTTATTCCCTATACACATTCTATTCTACAATAACAATGCGTAGACATTGAAATAAACGTAACGGAACTTGATAAAAAATCACATTACTTGATTGCATTTCTCGCACTGCTATTTTTGTGAACACAGCTGTACATGTTAGATTATAAAATTTAACTTTAATAAAAAAATATTTATTTAATTTAATTTCACATTTATCATACAATATAGAAATGACTCACGTTATAAATAATAATTAATATTTATTTATAAATAAATGCTAATATTTTTTATTTTGAACGGTTAAAAACACGCCTATTACATATATATTTGTATTTTGTCGGTTATGCTCTGCAATTTTGATATGATTCCTACTGGATGTTGTGCTTTTGTTTTTCTCGGAAAATTATGCAATTAGAATGTTAGAATATAAAAGCAATTATAAGCCCCCCTTGCAAAGTTATGAATGTCCGAGTGACACGCCGATACATGTGTTGATGTTGTGAAACTTTGTAGGTATGCTTTATTGCGTAGTTGATCATTAGGAATTCCTTCGATAATGTAGTTTATCAATTCTTCATCATCCATCTGCACATTTATTGCCAACTGCATTTCTTCTATAAAATATGCTGCAAAGTCTTCTTTGGCTTGCCATTTACGCCCGAGGAATTTGCGACGAGCTGATATTTTGCTTTCTTTTGTGAAGAACATCTCGCACAGCTGACTCAATAACTCTGCAACGGGGATTGTCAATAAATTAGAGTGTAGCTGTACGAGAGCTAGGTCTTTCAAGTTCACTAAGTTCATACATGCTGGCGATCGTCTTTAACTGTGACACCCAAATATTTATTGGCACTTAGATTGGATAGTTGCCGTCAAAATCGGTTATCATTTCTTTTGCAATTGTCAGTGTGATATTATTTTTTCCAGAGATGTGAGTATCGTAAACTACAGCTGCTGGCGTTGCCACTTCGTATTGGCGACTGGTCCCATTGTTTTCATGTAGAAGGGTCACACTTACATTACGCCCAGTTTGAGCTTTTAGCGCGTTATTTTCCAATTGGAGTAACTGCAATTGGCGGCGAAGCGTTTCCAATTGCTGTGTCGTGTTATTTTCCACATTGGCTTGCATGATCATATTTTCGTCGCGTGTCTCTTCTACGCCATCATCTGCGTCACTAGCGTTTTCGGCGTCGATATGAGGTATGTCGTTACCTGTCTGCATCAGTGTAGTGTCCCTTGGTGCGACGTTGGTAATTGGTTTCTTTTCAATCGAGTCTCCATCCAATCTCGGGCATGATCCTCGAACCTCTGATGGCTCTTCGTTGATACGTGCGGCCAACGCCGCTTTATTGCCCGTTCTTGGCATGTCCAGCTTGTCCAGCCAATTTCGCAATTGCATTGCGGTGTAGTCCTCCACTGCGATCCGCTCCATTTTTCTTGTGTAATTTTGTGTATTCTTTGTAGACGAGGGGATTAGAAAAAAAAATAATCAACACATACGTATTCCGTTATCCCATTTCTGAAGTTGTAGGTCTTGTCTCTCTCGCTTTATGTTCTAGACTGTCTTTTATTCTTCTTGTTCTTATTCTACTTTTTACAGTGCACTATGGGCAAAAAGCCCAGAATTTCTGCATAAAGTCAATTTTTTTATGTGTTAGGAACATAAAACAAAATGTTTTTTCCATTTATGAACTCTCCAGAGAAAATGAAAATGATTTTTAAAAATTTTGGGAGCTTGTGGTTTGAAATTGGCGTGCAAACAAAGTCAGCTGACCAACCGATAGCTTGACTTATCGAAATCCAACCGTAATTATTTATTAACTTTGTGTTATTATTGCGGCTTGTTTTGTAAAGCTAGGAAAACTTGGAAATATGGAAAATAATAGTACAAGTATATAGATTTATCGTTGTATGTTGGTTTATACATGTTTTGCATTATTCGTCGTGTATTGTCAAGTGTTGCTCGAGTACTTTTACAGCTGAAATTTAGAAAATGTTGATGTGTTCTGTGGAGTGTAACTTATGTGGAGCGCGCAACTACAATTCGTATGTATTTCGTTAAAGTATTTAGATTACGGTGATAATAAAATCTTTTGCCCGTTTTTGCAGCTCTAATTAAGGCAACTTTGCACAGTTTTATAGCACACATAAAGAAATATTTGCCAAAATGCAATAAAGCTTATGGCTGCAACATTTTCCCTCTATATTCAAGTAGGCTTTGAGTAGTCAAAGCGATTTGCAGACCAGCTCAAACAGAACTCCTTTGAAATATTTTTCAGGTGTGGTTGGAGGTGTGGGTGTGGGCGGAGAAGTTTAAGATGTGGTTTGATTGAAAAACAAAAAAACAAAAATTCTATAATAATATTCCACATGTCTGTGCAAAATTTGAATGCTCTAGCTATAAAACTAGACTTTATACAGAAATTCCGGGCTTTTTGCCCATAGTGCAGTGTATGTTAATGTTAACAGGTATCGTTATGTTTACTTATGGCTAATATTTACAGAGTGTGTATATAATGTTTACAGAGTATGTTATTTAACAGATATGCTTATTGCAGAGTGCTAGGGTGCTCAGCTGCTACAAAATTTAAACAAAATTGGGGATGTAGGCAGTTATTTAACCTTTACCGAAAGAATGAGTGAATGAAAGAACGCGTATGCATAGAAAAAACGAGAAGAGCAACAGCTCGCTCCATGCTCTCGCAATCTCTTTACATTTTATTCGGTACTCGAGAATTGCAATGACGTCACAGCTTGTTGGCTAGTGATCCTGAGCAAGAATACACTGCGCGACAACCGATTAGCATACCCTATGTTGCTCGTCTTAGAAACTAAATATTAGGAAAACTAAAAAAGCTTTTCAAATAAATTTTTTCCTCTTAAAAAAAGATATAATTTTACACGACAATTAATATAAGATAGGATACTAACTTTATTAATAACATTTTAAATAAATGTAAACAAACATAACATACAAAATTCACTATTATTATTGCGACAACCGATTAGCACAGTCATTTGAAAACTTAAAATAACAAGAGAAAATTTATTCAAACTTTATTCAAATTGTTTTTTAATATTGATATAAATATTTTTAACTTTTTTTGAAAACAAATTAATAATGGGTTGAGCCTTCACGGTTAAGTATTTTTTTTTTTTTTTTTAAAAAAAAAATAACCCATAACTTCGTACATCCTTTGAGGTAAGGAGTCATATAATTTTTTTATATCATATCATCATATCGTTATTTTGTTAAAACGTCCATTTTAGTGGCATTTCCCAATTAGCATAAGGAAACATAACATTTTCTCATATGTGAACACATAGGTGTGTCCCAAAAATAGCCGAACTTTTTGGATATAAAATAAAGTACACATTATATTATCTTTGAAAGTTATTATTTGTTTAACGTTTGGAACGATCAACCAGCAAAAGGCATAGATTTTTTTATGTCATTTATAGAAATGTTCTTCAGAACCTCGGTTACGGCTGCTGGAATGGTTGGGATATTATCATAAAATGCTCTCTTCATCTTGGTTTTCAGTTTTGAAAATAAACAAGAGAAACAGTCGAGCGGCACGCGACAGTGGGATACCCTTCGACCTTTTTGAAACGTAAAGAGTCAATAATTGTACAATACTTCTACTTAATAGAAATATCGTAAGGTTAGCCTTTATATTGTGTATGAATACGTGTATATGCGTGTATCATTTCATTGGTCAAGCACAAATGTATGTATGTGTGTGTGTGCGTTTGAATGCAAAATATGCGTGTGCATAGAAAAGAAGAGAAGAACAACAGATGGCGCTACGCGCTCGCATTCTCGTTCCTTTTCTTTCCTACATGAGCATAGCAGTGACGTCACAGCTTGCTGGTCTGTATACAAAATCAAAGCGAACAAGGTTTTTGTTTAATAACTTTTGTGTTTGTTGTCCGATCGGATTGCAATTTTGACATTATGCTGGTATCATAATTAGCTAAGTACACAAAATCAGCTTAAAAGATGAAAATATTGATTTACGTGGGCGGGGGGCGTTTCACCCAACAATTTGAAATAAACTTCACCTGTCCCGGATCAACAGAAACCTTTATGGCAAATTTGGTGTCTCTAGCTTTTAAAATAGCTGACATCTGTGTGTTCATCTGGACATCCAGACAGCCAGACATCCGAACAGACAGACAGACATGGCTTAATCGACTTGGCTAGTGATCCTGAGCAAGAATATATATGTATACTTTGTGGGGTCTCCAACGCCTCCTTCTGCCTGTTACATACATTTGCACAAAGTTAGTATACCCTTTTTTGACCATTTTCAATGGTCGAAGGCTACACGTCAAAATTTAAATCCGATCGGACAACAAACACAGAAGTTATTAAACAAAAACCTTGTTCACTTTAATTTTGTATACACACCAACAAGCTGTGACGTCATTGCAATGCTCATGTAGGAAAGAAAAGGAAAGGGAATGCGAGCGCGTAGCGCCATCTGTTGTTCTTCTCTTCTTTTCTATGCACACGCATTTTTTGCATTCAAACGAACACACACCTACATACATTTGTGATTGACCAATGAAATGATACACGCATACATTTATTCATACACAGACGCATATAAAGGCTTACGTTACGATATTTTTATTAAGTAGAAGTATTGTACAATTATTGACTCTACGTTTCAAAAAGGTCGAAGGGCATCCCACTGTCGCGTGCCGCTGTTGCTCTTGTTTTTTACCGGTTCCATTAAATCGTGTAAATCAAGTATAAGCTTGCGTACTCATACAATCATCACAATAAACTTTTTTCATTAATTCGTATGTCTCAGCAAAATTTTTTACAAGTTTGACACAAAATTTAAAATTTGCTCCATTTAATGTTGAACCATTAGCACACTTTTGGTTTTATTGAAATTGCTGTCACTTTTAAATCTGTCATCCGACTTACATGAAGTTGGGTGCGTTTGAAAGAGCATGAATGTATCTTTATAAAGTGTACCTAGGATCGTAATCTGTGTTAGGTGGACGTCTAACATATTGTCTGGAGACCTTTCCAATAACTAACACAATTTTACGTTCGTCGCTCCATAGAATATTTCGCCTCTTTGTATAGGCCAATTAAGGAGACTTTTGGCGAACTACAAACGTGCTTTGACATGTCTGGTGGCAAACAGTGAAACTTTTCGTGGATGGCATGCTTTGAGATTTTGTTCATTAAGACGTCGCCGAATAGTAACGCCACTAACATTCAAGCTTAAATCATTTTTAATCTTGCTGGACGATGCAAAAGGCTGCGCCCTGCTATATCGCACAATAGATCGCTCCTCATGAGGAGTGGTTTTACGCCGGATATCACGATTTTCGGGAATTTCTTAAAAGTTTAAAGCACTATGAATCATTTTAGCAGAATATCCACATATTGTATGGATGTCTTTATATGTGTTTCCCAGGTGTGTTAGTCGCACTATATTATTTTTGTTTTTTAGGAGAACAATGTTTGCCCATGCCCTCTAAGTTAAAAACTATATATTTATTTAAGTTTTTTTAATGTTAATAATAGTCACAAACATAAAACTACATACTTTTTATGAATTAAACGTCTTGACAAAATTTTTTTGGCTTATCAAGATACGCACTGCTGTTTAAATTAACAGCTAAAAGAGTTGTTCATTTGCTTAAATCTCGCAAACCTAACAGGATTTTTTCGTTTCTTCTTTAAACACATTCCTGTCTACAATAACAATGCGTAGACGTTGGAAAAATCGTAACGAAACTTTAAAAAGAATCACATTACTTGATTGCATTTCTCGCACTATTTTTGTGAAAACAGCTGTATATGCATGTCATTGTTTGCGTCCGAGCTTTTAGAAGATGTCTTGAGTTCGAGGAGATAAAGTCTGTGACGCACCTATAAACTTTTATTAATGTAGTCGACATTAAACCACACTATCCAGGCGTGTCAAGTTGAGGGAGGAATAATTGAGCAGCCCCAAACTATTATGTCTAAGTCGTTGGCAGCGTGACGGTACGGGTGGCAACGCTGCAAGCGCCTATTGATAGAGCCTTAGTTGCAGTATTAAATAATAATCGATTAAGTAGTAAGAGTTGAACGCCAGAAGTCGAACGAGAGCGTAGTTTAATTAAGTAGTAAGAGTTGAAGACAAGAAGTCGAGCAAGGGCGTCGTTTAATTAAGTTGATCTATAAGTCGTAAAAGGCAGACAAGTCGGTTTGTGCTTTTCAAATAAAGTTGTCGTAGAGTCGCGAAATAAAGACGGGTAAGTTATTAAACGAAGAACATATGTGAAGCGAAGAAACACATTATTTGTACTATTCCATGTACTACAATTAACTTTTATATTAATAAACATTAAATATATTTATATAAAATGCGTTTTAGAATGTTTTGCGTTTCTTATATAATTAATAATAATATATAATATATATTTAATATTTTTTTTTAGTTTTCGTATTTGATCTTGCTATCGGGCATTTCAGTCAAAACTTAATATAGTTTGTTTAAATCGATTATCAGAACTTATGTACACTTACCAAACTATTCCTTGAGCACCCGATCCTATTGGCCTTAACTTAATATACCGGCTTAGAATAGTGAAATTTGTATCGCCGACTTCAACGGTATAATGATGTTGCGTGGCCATTTTAAATGTGTTTAATAACTTTTTCACTTAAATTGAACTGTTTTGCATTTCGTCCTAAAAATATAATTAAAATGTGTTAATGTAAGTCCAAATTTATATCTGTGTTTCACAACTAAAATAACAAAATAAATTTTTGTGGTCATATAAATATATTTTTTATAACGTTTACCAACTGTACGAGCCCGAACAGCATGTATTGCAGTGTGCAATGTTCAACACACGATATTTTCGATACTTTTACAGATTACGTATGCAAATTTATTTTTTCTCAAATGGAATTTTATTCTCTTTACGATCATAAAACAATGTTTCTTGTTTTTCAAGAACAACAAAAATATGAGCACTTTTTTCAAAACGTAGACTTAAGAGATAAGAAAAAAATGACCACTATTAATTCGAACGCTAGCTTACCATTATCTCAAAAGAAGAACAAAGCAAAAGCAATCAATGTAACGGAATCACTATCTAGTTAAAATCTGCAAAAAATAATACAATGCAGAATGCAAAAAAATTTAAATTACTACAAAACAGTCAAAGTTCAGCAACGATAGCACGTGGTAAGCCCATTTTGCACCGAAATAAGAGTATTGAGAAGATATTTTTTATATATCTGGAAAGATAATTACAGAAATAAGCAAACAATTAAATTTGTCTAAATCGTCGGTGCATGGGGTGATACAATTGTTCAAGAAAACTGGGAACATTGAAAATAATATCGCAAATAAAGCCCGAATAACACCCAGTGACAAAAGGGAGCTGGCCAAAATTGTGAAGTCCGATCGTCGCAAATCATTAAGAAATTTGGCTTCAGAGAGGTCGCAGAAAATGGAAAAACTGACAATCGAGAATGGACGCGACTGCAGTTAAAAAATATTGCATATGCATTCTATAAAGTATGTTTTGTTATCTACATACACTCAGCGACATTAAAAAAGCTGCACTGAAATTTTTGATAAACTTTGTTTTTTTCGTTCCTAGAGTTCTTTCAAAAATGTTTCTTTTAGTCTAATTCAATTTTTTAGAGGTAGTTAGTATATTTATAACATAAATGCATATTTTGGTAGACAAGTTACATGATTGGAAATTTTTTTTCCCCCGTGCCCTTTTTATTTGATTAAGTTTTAGGCAGTACGACAATATTCAGTAAATTAATTTTATAAATCATGTAAACATTTTTATTCAACAAATGATTACTCTTTCTATTGATTATCTCCATATGTGAGTTACAAATGCAAAGTTCTTTGTAAAGGAACATTAAATTAATATTTTTATACCCTTCGACCATTGAAAATGGTTTTTGTTTAATAACTTCTGTGTTTGTTGTCCGATCGGACAACAACCATTGAAAATGGTCAAAAAAGGGTATACTAACTTTGTGCAAATGTATGTAACAGGCAGAAGGAGGCGGGGGGGACCCCACAAAGTATATATATTCTTGCTCAGGATCACTAGCCAAGTCGATTAAGCCATGTCTATCTGTCTGTCCGGATGTCTGTATGTCCAGATGAACACACAGATCTCAGCTATTATAAAAGCTAGAGACACCAAAGTTGGCATGAAGGTTTCTGTTGATTCGGGACAGGTGAAGTTTATTTCAAATGTTGGGTGCCACGCCCCCCGCCCACGTAAATCAATATTTTCATCTTTTAAGCTGATTTTGTGTACTTAGCTAATTATAATACCAACATAATGTCAAAATTCCGACCCGATCGGACAACAAACACAGAAGTTATTAAACAAAAACCTTGTGCGCTTTGATTTTGTATACACACCAGCAAGCTGTGACGTCATTGCAATGCTCATGTAGGAAAGAAAAGGAACGAGAATGCGAGCGCGTAGCGCCATCTGTTGTTCTTCTCTTCTTTTCTATGCACACCGCTCGACTGTTGCTCTAGTTTTATTTGAATAAGTACTTCGTAGTGCCATTTTTGGCCTCTATAACACTATTTATCCTTCTTGGTATCGAATCATATAAATTTTGCAAATATTCATTTGTGATGTCTTCGTTCCATACTTTTTCTATGATTTCCCGTAATTCTACCATATTGTTGTGCTTCCGCTTTGCTATTTTCTTGCTCATAAGGGCCCATCCATTTTCTATTGGATTTAGGTCAGGGCTGTTGCCTGGCCAATTCAACGACTTAATTCCCAAATTATCCTTGAAAATGGTTACCTTCATTTTAAAGAGCACCGAAATTTGATTTATACATTATTAAATTTTATAAATAATGCATTAGAACACCAACATCTCATGGAGTTACTCACAGAACGTGCTCTATGGTGGAGAATCGTCCGGAAAAATGGGGCCGTTTGCGTGCTCCATCCAAAATAATATTCTTGTTTTTTTCCGGATTGACCATACTCTCAAGCATTAAAATTGACTCACATTTACAGTGGCGAGCAAGAGTGAGTGAATGTTCACAACTCTCGACTTTCATTATCCATAAAAACAAAACTAAAGCAAGTAATCCAATAATTTTTTTTGTTTTTGTTTACCTATTTTATTCTTAACAAATAATAGAAAAAATTTTTTAAAAAAATGCACTCAGTAAAAAGTTATAAAATAAAAACAAAAAAAAACTCGCATTCACTCACTTTTGCACGTATCATGATTACAACTATTTTCGCTCACGCACTTCTCTTATCCGCAGAACTCTGCTTCAAATGCGTCTTTTTTGTATTCTTGTTGTTTGGAAGATCAATTTAAATTGTTGTATCTGCGATTACAACAACAACTTTGTAAGTTTCAGTTATATTTAAAAAGTTGTTAATTTTTCCCATATAAATGCAAAAAATTAGCATAAAACTGGAAAATAATTTTGTGTTTCTGGCCAAGAAGGGCTGCTCGTCACCAGCAAGCTCGGTATAAGCCAATAGGCAGTGATTTAAGCCCAAAAACGACGAAATGTGACATGCATAACGCAACTGAAATGTTGCAGAAAATGATTAACGGAGTCGGATGCCTAACAAATGTTATCCTAGATGAGGAAATATAGGCTTATAACACCAAAGGAAGCTTCCTTGGGCATAAACAATACCGTTAGGGAGTGGACCTCCCGAAGAGCGCTACGTAACAGTGGATATGCATCGGCTGTTAAACAAAAACAAAACCTGCATTATTAGAACAATATGTTAAGGCGAGTTTAAAGTAGCAAGGAGCACAGGGATTGGACTACAGATGATTGGAAACAACATGTTTCCATGCCTGATGCCCTGATGAATCCAAATTCAATCATTTCCAATCAGAACGGACATCTTAGGTCTTTTCCACTCACCTCTCGGAATTGCTCCTCCAAATCCACTCTTTACCCGAAGACGCAAACGGATATAAGAAGACACTGAAGTCCGCCGTAACACAAGCGATGCGGACAAATTATAGAATACACCGGAAAAAACGGGAGCAGGAAATAAGCGAGTTTTGAGGAAATTGAGGAATCTCGAGGCAGGAATTAGGCCTGGAAGATCCACCCAAGGTTCTAAGGCCGGTGTGTTAAACTGGTGAGATAAAAGTGGAAACCTGGTTACGGATACGCAAAATGCGATAAGAATGGAGGGAGCCGCTCACGGGCAGCAACATCGCTGGATACGCAGTTATGACACCAATCGCCGACGAGTGGATATCCCACCACCTACCTAGCTATGACGAGGCCGAGTCGCAATAATGCGGCTCAAAAACAACAAAGCAGCGGATGGCTTGCGGAATTGTATAAAGCCGGCGCCATGCATCAGCTCCTTTGCAAAAAATGGCTTAAGGAGAGGCCAACGATTGGAATCTTAGCGTCCTTTCTCCTGTTCTAAAGAAGGGTTATCCGACTATTTATAACAATCATCTGGGAATCAGTCCATGCGCAATATATGAATGACCTTATCAGTGCGGCTTTAGACCTGGCAAATCCACCATAGACCAGATCTTTGCATTACGCCAATTTCTATAAAATACCCACGAGAAACAAATCGACACACACCATCTCTTTGTTTATTATAAGGCTGCATTCGAAGGCCGATAAGAGATCGCCTATTTGCCACCATGTCTAAGTTCGGTATTCCTGCAGAGCTGATTCTGCTGTGCTGAACTTTATATTTAATTCATACAACATACAGCGCCATCTATTGCAACATTAAAAAGATAAATTCATCCACTTTCAAACGCACCTAACTTTACTTCATGTAAGTCGGATGACAGATGTAAAAGTGATAGACATTTCAATAAATGGAGCATGTGTAAAATTTTGTGTCAAACTTGAAAAAAATTTTGCTGAGACATACGAATTAATGAAAAAAGTTTATTGTAATGATTGTATGAGTCGTACGCAAGTTTATACGTGATTTACACGATTTTATGGAACTGGTGGAAAAAGTCCGTGAAATCATTGTTATCGATACAAATTTTACTACGAGAATGTTTGCTGAGAAATTGAATACGAGTAAAAACACTATTTAGAGAATTTTAACTGAAGATTTGGAGAAAAGAAAGGTCTGTTCGCGATTTGTTCCACATGAATAAAATGACGACCAAAAAAGTGAACGAATTTTTGAAAAAGGTATTTTCTCATCGACCATCCTCCGTATTCGCCTGATCTATCACCATGTGATTATTTTTTATTTTCAAAACTGAAAACCAAGATGAAGGGAGCATTTTATGATGATATCCCAGCCATTTAAGCAGCCGTAACCGAGGAACTGAAGAACATTTCTATAAATTACATAAAAAAATCTATGCATGCGCTGGTTGATAGTTCCAAAAGTTTTGTTGAGTCAAATGGAACCTATTTTTAATAAATAATAACTTTTAAAGATAATAATGTGTATTTTATTTTATATTCAAAAAGTTTGGTTATTTTTGTGACACATCGTGTATGCTGTCCATTAGTAAGGAAGCACCTAGGACCCCAAGTAGATGCAGGAAGTCCTACTTTTGAAGTGGTTTTGGATTTTATATACCTTGGCGGAGATGGAGATCAAGCGGAAAATCACATCTGCAAACATATATTCTGACTCATAGAAATATATACAGGTTGCTAAATTCGGCTAACTTTAATTTATAGAGGAAATAGGACATCTTCAGTCATATCATATTCTTCATCTTGCGATAACATGTAGTGGCAGAATAGTTGTACATAATAGGAAGAAAGGATACAAGCATTTTCAACGTGTTCGTTTTTAAATATCTAACACTAAAATACACACATTGGCAAAAGTATTTTGTCATCTTCAGTTTTTGACTAACATGTCTTGACATGACGTGCACCTTCGCTTAACGGCATTGAACGAATGCACCAATTAAAGAGCACAATTACAGCTATAATTGAGCCAAATATTTTTTCAATTCCTCTTTGTGCTAAGTTCCTGCAAGTAAAAATATTAGGGAAGATGGAATTTCACAACGGCATAATTATTTTGTCACCGAGTAACTCAGTCGCTTTTATTGGCAAATTTGCAAGTGAGTGCAATATTTTTGTTGTTTTTCGAATTATTACATCAAGTTACAAACATAATAATTATTTTTTACAGTTAAAATGGTTAAAACAGCTGAGCTGTAGGCTAATATAAGAACAGAAAAAGTGACATACTTTGATTTGGGTATTTCCGTAATTAATATCGCAAAAGAATCTATTTGTCACGCCAAACTGTTTATTATCAACTAAAAAAATACAAAAACACAAAAAACATCAATAAAATGCCTCAATCAGGCAAAAGTCGCAAAATCACCGATAACGAGGACCGTTTGATTTTTCAAAAAGGATACATTAAAAACGCCGAAAATAGTTGCTTTGGAATGGAATAAGGACAAAATGTGTCAATAAGGCAGGCGGTTAAAACAACATAATTTTAATACCTATATTGCCATCAGCCCAACAAATAAAATTCAGAGGTTGGCCTTTGCCAAAAAGTATGTAAATAAGCCGCTTGCATTTTGGCGTAATGATGAAAGTAATTTCGAATACCATTCATCGCCTAAAAAAGGTTTTTGAACGAATGGTTGCAAATAATCGCCAAAAAGTAAGTATGTTTTGGGGCCATTTAATGGGGTAGGAGATTTGGTTCCTATCGAGGGATCCATGAACCAACAAAACTATTTAGAAACCTTGAATAATCACGCGTTTCTTATATAAATTGATCGGGGAAGCATTTGTGCTCCAACAGTATAACGCACCATGTCACACAAGCAAATTAATAAAACAGTTTTTATTATAAGTTGGAGAAAAACGCTGGAATGGCCACCACAAAGTCCTAATTTAAATATTATTGAAAATGTATGGTCATATGTAAACCATAAGCGGTCAGCTGATTTAACAAGAACAAGAGATGAAACCATTATTGAAGTAAAAAATACCTGGAAAGACATTTCAGTTGATTATCTCCAAACTTTGGTTAATTCCGTACCAACACGACTCCAAAAGGTTATAAATGCAAAAGGTGGTTTTATTTTTTATTAATCTTGTGATTAAATATTATATAATGAAGTTTTTGTTATATGAAGACGTGCAAAAACAAAATGTCAAAATACATATGCTTTCCATTGAACTGCCATATGTTTAGTACAAATATAAAAAAAAATACTAAATGGATACGAAAAATGTTGTTATTTTCTTATGTTATTACAGAATATACTACAAATCTAAGATAAAATACCGAATTGTTTTCATATATTTTTTGAATTAATTGAGAAATAAAGAAAAGCATTACCATGACAAAAAAACTTTTTCCGACGTCTGTAACTTCTGTCTTCATGGTCCTATCAGATTGCAATTTTGGGTTAAGGCGCATGGTAGTAATGTGCATTTTATCAACGTGGAAAGTTTAGATTTTAATACTCTGCCCTAATATCGCGAAATGGAGTAATCTGGTTATGGTATACAGGAATTTTCCTGACAATTATGATGTCTTTAGTAAGTACATATTTATATGTATATAAAAACTGAGAAGAGTAGGGTCGAACAGACGGCCAGTCGGACACTGTAAAGTTGACTTGGTCTAACCATATAGCAAATTTAACAAACAATCTATTCTTGCGTTCCGTTTGGTCCACTTTCCAAGTAATATTAAATTAAACTTTCAATCCTAAAACTCTACTTTTAAATATATCAAACAAGGTTATTTTGAGCAATTTAAGGAAAATAACTGTAGTTTCTGTCCATATTTAGTTAATTCGATTACGAATCACACGAAGTTTATACATACAAATGTATTTATATGTTCATATGTATTTTTGTCGGAATATCAAATCACTGGTTG
The DNA here is from genome assembly GCA_018151435.1 of Zaprionus africanus. Classification (NCBI taxonomy): domain Eukaryota; kingdom Metazoa; phylum Arthropoda; class Insecta; order Diptera; family Drosophilidae; genus Zaprionus; species Zaprionus africanus. The sequence goes on along the minus strand of JAECXB010000259.1, from coordinate 15,416 downwards.
GATCGATATCATTCGATGTGTACATACGTACATACAAAATAATAAATACTATATACTATATATCAATATTACACACATACATATATACATACTTATGTATATGTTTGCATGATGTGCGTACGTTAACAAATTTCATGTATAAAACAATGTTTTCACCAAAATATGCTGACATAAGTATGTATGTAATTATATAGCACATTTGAAACAACTTAATTGTTTGCAGATTCATTTGTGATTTCATAAATCCATATGCATAATTTTATAAAAGAAAACTTTTCCATAGGTATGTTAAAATATCCATAGAAAGTTATAAACTATTTTATCAATGAAACATCCATACATACTCAAATCAACTACAGCATTAAAATAAACTTGCACTATGTGAAAATTTAATACACGAGTTAAAGCTAGTACATACAGAAAATATCGATTATCTTATCAAACCAAGACACACAGCTACAGACAAAATGTATGTATTAATCACACTCACAACGTATATGTATTGCTTCTATCATGGTGTTTATTTTAAATCAATTAAAAATTTACAATTATTAACTTATTTGTTTCTACACAACACTAAGAGCGCGTCCTCTTAATACCAAATTGCATAGACACTAGAGTTGTTCCGTTCAGTTCAGACCAAGTTCGATTGAACTAATCCTCAAACTGAACTAACGAACTAAATCACTGATTTTAGTTCATTGGTCTTTTGGTCTTTGAGGCTTTTGGTGTTTGAGTCTTTTGGCCTTTGAGTCCTTTGGTCTTTGTTGGTCAAAATATTATTGTTTCATCTAATTTTTCCATTTTCCGCGCGTGTTTTTTTTTTATAATTTAAATTTGAACAGAATAAGGCATAAGATATTTTCAATACCACATGCAACCTTTTTTATGTCCAACAATTACTTTTAATGATCGAAAGTTGTAAACATCCGCGAAGAATGTCAAAATTAGATAAAACAATAAGATTTTTTCCAACGAAGACAAAAAGACTCAAAGACTCAAACATCAAAAGACTCAAAGACCAAAAGAACAAAAGACTAATGAACTAAAGATTGAACTATATAACGAACTAAAAGATTCGAACGAACGAACTAAAGAATGAACTATAGTTCATCGAAAAGTGAACTAATGAACTAAGTCCGTGAAACTAACCCAAATCAACAAATCTATTAGACACTAGAGCTGTTAAACCATTAAAAGTTACCACCATCGAGTTTTTCCGATGCTGATAGTTGAGTTTATCGATACTATCGGTGATGAAATGCATTACTTAAAAATGTTTTTTTAAATATTTTATATTAATTTACACAATATGTGGGCATATATTCCACTTGTAAAAAAAGCAAAAGCCCAATATTAATTAATTGACATCTGAAATCATTCAGAATTTAACCTTTTTTAAGGTTTTTCTGAGTCTGCTAATTTGGTCCTACTCAATAATCAGTGATTATTAATCACAATTTGTACTGGTGGGATGTTTTTGCCTTTATCTATACAATGATGGTTCATGTCGATTTATGCAAATAATTTTTTTTTAAAACAACAAATGGTAAAAGTTAAAAAGCTGCCAACATCACCGATTTGATTTTTTTTGTGATAGAGCTATATTTACCATGAATTTAGAAGAATGAATTATTCTGCGCTCGCATCTAGTTATTTATAATTGAATTTTGAAAACAATGAAATTTAAATGTATTTTGCTTTTAAACAAAATCGGTGATGTAGGCAGCTATTCAACCTGTACCCAACAAATTTATCTATTGAATTTATTTGTTTTGTACTCGTTTAGTTTTAATTTTCCTAGAATCACTAAGCATCGATTATATAGAGTACTCAAACAGCGGAAAGTACTCGCCTGAATGCTTTCGGATTCTTATGATCCCTGGACCCGAAGGGTTTCACGAGTGAGCGATCGGCTTTCTTCGGTGAGCAACCGCAAAGCAGCGAACAGCGGCATCAACTCAGTTGCACAACGACAGCGAATCGATAAGGACTAGCGTATGTTCTTCGCAGTGCGATCTTTTTCAATGTGTGCGTATATGCAAAGAAAGGTCGCATATAAACGTATGCGTTGCTTGTGAAGTTTGACAACAGGCAAATGCTGCGGACACTGCGCTGGCAACATGAAGTCAATTTTGTGTTTCGGCATCGAGAGCTGATCCAGCCCCACCAGAGCCCGAAGCATTGCAAATAGAGACTTCGTCTGAACGTATCACTCTAAATATCGACATAATACCAGGGTTTTTAAGATTACATAGAAATTAAATTTCTTGCTTAATCATTTTCAATTACACAGACTACCAACATTAACATGAAGCAAGGGGATCCTAGCTTTCATTTTTGTATTTACTTTTCTAACTTTTTTTTATATTTTTTGTTACAATAATATTGCGGTACAATAATAATTGCGGTATGTAGACTCGGCACTAGATTTAAAGTTAAAGTCTTGTAATGCCTTGCAAGCTGTATTATATCCCTATAGAATAAAACATCATCATCATTTAGCCCTTTATTTTTTCGATGTACCTTTGCCAACGGCGGTCAATGATTGTTAAAGGCATTCTCTGGATATTGTTGGCGGCTAGACATTTTCTTTTATTCGCACTCTGCAATTTGCATTTTGCATCATGCAAAATGATATACTAGATCAGTCTAAGAATGAGAATAAGAACGACGATCACAACTACATTAACTGGCATTCCGACCAAATCTACGAGATTGGCAGCAGCCTCAGGCTTCCAAGGAAAGTTGATTACTCAGCCGAAATGCGATTGGTTCTGCGCAGCCTGACAAAGCAGACTACCACCACAACTGTATTGGTGGCGAACCAACTGGAAAGCATCGCAACCTTAGAAAAGGAACTATCCAAGGGAAAGGCAAATGCAGGGCAAGCAGAGACCGCAAGGATTCGCGTTGGAATCAGGTAAAGCGGTAACGGTAAGGGTGCTATAAGTGAAGCGACGACGTAGATATTGAGTGAACATCTGTAACGGATTTGAAGCGACGCTATCTTTGAATGAACCGCGGACCGCACAATTAGGTGCAAATTTGCAGACAAAATTGAGTGGAAATATGGCGGCAACGCAGGGCAGCCATTTTTCAATTCGGTACAGTAACTGTACAACAGTGAGCCTATCTCCGCCTTACTACGTTACGGCCTCGGTACAGCCAGAACTAGGTTATGTTCATGCACTAGGGGAGCCACAACGAAGCTTACTTACTGTGCCTGGGGAAAGTATACCAAACCCCAACAGTGATGCACCTTAGCGAATGACAACACGAGCTCGCTTAATGCTTATGCATTGGTACAAATTCCGGAAGTAAGGATCCAAAGTAAAGACTATTGCACGCAAGCACAAGACATCTGGAAAGAAAGTATACCGACTCTCACAAATGTAGTCCAATATGTGAGGGCCAGCATGGAATGAAATACTGCGAAGAGTTTAATCATGCATCAGCAGCGAGAATCGAGCTAGCGATCTGTTTCTTGTGCTTGGGGAGTGGACACATGGCCCGGTTCTGAAAGATGAGAAGGAACTGCAGTGTCAACGGATGTAAACGAAGTCATCACTACCTGCTGTAGGATACGAGTAGAATCGGAAATCCCAGGTCACTGAAGTCGAATTGCGGCCACTGGACGGAGAAAAGAAGCAACCACGATCAGAAACTGCAAAGAGACGGCAGCCAGCGCCGACGTTACCCGTTTACGTCAACGACTGCCACATTAGAAGCAGGGCGAGCCGAGGGTGGCCAGGTGTTGCCGCACTAAAATCTTAGCTGCGCCGACACAGATGGAGGTTACTTGCTATTTCGAATTTCACCCGTGACGTTGTACCGAAAGAATAAGCAAGTGAAAACATAGGCACTGCTTAATATAGGTTCGTCCGTAACGCTTATTAACGACGATCTCATGCCGAGCCTGAACCTTAAGGGAGAGATTCGACAGCTCAACGTGTAGTGGTTTGGTGGTAAATCCGCCAGAGAGCACACAGGGTAGTTAGCCTGCAGATAAGTGGTAAAGGCAAATCCAAGCGCCATGGCCTACGAAATGTGTTTGCTGTATCGAACCAGAAGCTTTGGAGCAGGAGGTGGTGTCCCAAATGGGTGGTGTCCGGGCTGGTAAACGGGAATTTCAGTCTACCTGTCCCCAGATCGTGTCTTTTATAGAAGATGGTCAGCGATTACTTCGAAACCGAGAATTTTGGAGTTAAGCTTGCACCGCCAATCGCAGCTGTTGACGATGTGCGAGCCTTAAGCATTTTGGAGGACATGACTAAACAAATGGGCCGACGATACCAGAGCGGTTTTCTATGAAAACGGCAAGGTGAGACTGCCAGACAGCTCCAACATGGCACTTAAGAGACTCGTCAACATGGAAAATAAAGCGCAGTCAAGCAAGCCGGGAAAAATCAGTTTAGTTTCTGATGCCGCAGCTATCAACGATGCTTCACTGAACTCGGCGCCAATGAACGGCCCTCAGCGGTACAAATCCCTAGCAGCAGTGCTCTTCCACTTCCAGCAGGGGCAGTTGGAGTATGTGCAGACAACAAGGAGATGTTTTGCCAAATATTGATACAGAAGTACGGAGTAGAAGTACGGATCCTCGAGCGGTCCTGGCGATTTATGAGTACCACTACGTGGACGACTATGTGGACAGTTTCACGAGTAGGGACGAAGCTGACACTGCAGTTAAAGGGCTGTACACTATGGACTGACTCCAATGACATGCTGTATTGAATCAGCAGTACTCACCGGAGATACAAGCAATTTGTTGGAAACCGGGTGGCCGAAATCTTAGAGTTCACGGAGGCTTCCCAAAGAAGATGGTGAAAAAGCGCAAGATGAGGCAACCAGGTCACAAAGCCGCCTGAAGTTCAAACATTCCTAAGGGGACCTGAAAGAGTTGGCCCAAATTTTCTTTAGGCGATGGACGCTCTCCGCTTAGGAAAAAAAGATGTCATGCAAGTTTGCATTGGTCATGGAAAATACGCCGCTGTGTCTTCGCAGTGGTTCTCAAGTACCAACCGGTTGGTAAGGATGACGCCATGGGTCCTTAGATTTATTTACCGCTGTCGTGAGCAACGATACAAGCGAGAGGGTCTGGCCTAGCGATAAAAATGTAAATTTATGAAGTTTTAATCTATTTGGGGAATTCGCTGCTCACAAACTTCTGTCGCCGCCCTTGCTCAGCTGTTTGGTGCCTAAGGGCAGCGCGCATACACAGACAAACAGAAAAACACACCCACAGCATGCAAATGGGTTCTCTACTCGTCTGTTTTTGGCGCTTTGTGCGCTGAGTGCAAAACATTTACAACATATTCCGCAATGTTTTCTTCTTTTATTTTGTTCGCATTTTTCATTTGCATCGGCTGTTGTTGTTTTTGCTGGGCGTCGTGCAGCCCCGTGTAATGCAACGCCCAATAAAGACCCTAATAAAATATTAATTTACTGTTATTTGTCACCAGAGAGGTCGAGAGAGAGAGAGAGAGAGAGAGAGAGAGAGAGAGAGAGAGAGAGAGCAAGTAGGGCAAGATGAGAATACTGGTGCATCTTAATTAGTTAGATGTGTGCAAATTGCCTTTTAAATTCCCAAAGACAAAAAATAAGAGAGACGGGGAAGCTGCGGGAAAAACAGCGTGAAAGCTTGTTTCTTTTTGCTTGGTAATAAAAGTTTATTCACACATACCTATAGGCACAATATATAAGTTAAGGCCGAAAATGTCATAGCTCTGTAATAAGAGCGCCACACGCGCAAGTAGCAGAGAACAACAAAACGGGCAATATCATCATACGCGCAAATGCCAGAACAACAATTCGCCAGTCAATAACCGTGTGATCGGAAAAGTGCAACTTGTGCAGACAGCCACGTGCGCTGAGTCTGCACATGCCAACCAGGTCACCGTGGGATCGACAACGCACCATAACCGGACAAGTGACACCAAGGCGTTAACGACCCTAAGCCACCGTGGGACCGTCAACAACCAAATGCAGCCGGCACCGGCCGAGACCACGGAAAGCACCAAGAGCAGAGCGCCACATAGGAACTCCACAGCGGAGGATCATATTGCACCAACCGGCAACCAATGCCGGCCAACATAGAGCAGCTACAGCGACAGCGAACGCGACCAATGACATCGAGGGAACACCAAGAGCCAGCAGAGCAGCAGCAGCGTCAGAGCGACGCCTTAGGTTTGATGTAGTTTAATTTAACAATTGTAAATTAGTCTTAATCTCAACTCGTTAAATAAAACATTATTTTTTTAAACAAAAATAATCTTAACTTTTTAACTGGCGCCCGAGCAGGGACCTGGTAAAAGTTCGCGACGCGCAATGAAATAAATATCCTCGTAAAAGTTTCAGGTAAAATCGGTAATCCTTGTGAACAGTAATAGTGATCCTTAAAGTGCGCAACAATTAGGCATTGGAATCGCCCCTAAGAGTTCCACTGAAATCCTATCAAAATGCGAGTCCGCAAAGTGTCCTTGTAAACGATCTGAAGTGCACGATAACTAGGTATTGCAATCGCCCCTAAATGTGATACGGAAGTCTATAAAAATTCAAGTGCGCAAGGACCACCCGAAACTAACAGTTCACGTGTACGAAACTGGGTATTGCAATCGCCCCCACGGAAGTGCCGCAAAGAACAGAACCACGAGTGCGCAAGTGTCAGTGAATTGACTTTTCGAACAAAACCAGGATTCCAATAATCGTCGTGAGCCCCCTAGATTCCGTCCGGAGAGGCACGCGCATCTTCTAGGAGAAAGGTGTAGGAAAGGTACCCTAGTCACCCAAATCGCTGTCGCTGCAACGCGGGAAAAACGGGAAGCTGCCAACTTTACCAGCGCGAGAACACGCCGAAATGTTATTACTGTAAGCTAAATTTTTAAGAAACATTATTTAGAAATTAATAATTAAAAGCAAAGAAACGCAAACACAAAGTTAAAAATATATTTTAAAAAGATTTTAAAATTCTCTCTCAAGAATCAAAAATTAGTTAGATACCTAAGACTCAAAAACCCAATAAAAAATTAAATTTCTCATATAAGAGTACGACAAGAAAAATTATTTCACTCGATAAATTCAAAAAAAATTAAACTCAACAAATAAGAGAAGCTAAAATAAAGAAATTTTATCAAATCAGTGATCTGGAAATTTTTGAATTTCCAATTTTTCCAATTATTATTTGCCAACTCTTGAAATTTTTCAATTATTGCTTTATCAACCCCTGAGTTTCCCTGAACATACCTTTATCTTTGAACTCCTTTTCCTTTCCCGAAAACTAAAAATCCCTTTTACCTCTTTTTACCCTATAATATAAACGAAAAATTTGGAAAAAATATTTAAAGCTCCCTTCACCCAACAACATGCCAGACGACGAACTGCTAGCCAAATTAGGAGCCCTTAGTGGTCCCTCAACCTCTCCATCCTCCCCGGCTATACAAGCCAGACTCGTTACCCAAAAAGATGTAGAAAAGGTAGTAAACGAACTGCTATGTAATAATTTAGGGCAGATGGTCAAAGAAGTTCTAAATCCTAATAAGGATTTTGCCGGCTTTCAAGACCAAAGCATTAGGCAAGAATTCCAAAACAAACTAGACCACTTAGACAAACTTCCGGACATAGTTCACATCCTTAGAGATTTCTTAGGATCAAAAAGCGAATTCAACTCATGGAAAAAAGGCGTAGAGAGAGTGTTAAAATTATATGAAAACCAGATCGGCTCCCCAAAATACTACGAGATCCTACTGGCTATTCGGAACATAATAGTAGGCGAAGCAGACGCAGTTCTGGAATCGTATAATACGCCCCATGACTGGAAAGCAATTTCCAAATGCTTAACATAAAATTATGCAGATAAACGGGATCTAAAAACATTGGAATACCAGCTGTATTTACTCTCACAAGGAAATCTATCAGTTCAGGAATTCTACCAAACTGTATACCATCAACTTTCCCTGATCCTTAATCAGATTGGCAGGCTCGATGCTTCACAAGAAACTATCCAAACCCTAACAGCCCTTTATAGAGACAAGGCTCTAGACACATTCGTTATGGGATTAAGCGGTAACCTATCCCAACTTTTAGCCATCAAGGAACCATACGATCTAGGACACTCACTCCATCTGTGCAGTCTTCTAGAAAACCAAAAGATCAGAAATTACCAAACCCCAAGGAATCTTATTTCGGAACGACAGCTCCCACTCCCACCGCGAATAAGCTCAACCCAGGGAAGACCCGCAGTTGCTAGGCAACATGTCCAACCAAATCTGTATTACCAACCAAATTCCCAGGTACCCTCACCGTTTCAAAGAAACCCTATACCGCGCTTCCAACAAACTCCAATGGTGGCACAATACATTAACCCCCAGGGACAAAACGGCTCACCGCCACCCCCTCGTCCGCAACTCAATCCAGTACCAATGGAGGTAGATCCTTCAATTCGATCACGCAATGTGAGCTATATGAACAGGCCAAATTTTGAAGTAGCAGCGAAAAGACCATTAAGCATGGGTACAGTCCAAAATCCGAACAAAATGCAAAGGCAATTTAATATTCAGACAGAAACAGATACAGAACTACAACTAAACACGGACGCAGACGAACAAGCTTGTTACGAGGCTGCACAAACCGCAGACCTCGACGAGTTGCAGGGAGAAGCGACATAACAACTGGACGACGACCCAAATGACGTAATAGACACAGCGGAGTAAACCGTTCCTCCTAACCGTACTTTAAGGTAACAGCGGGGGACGGCAAAACGCTAAAATTTTTGATAGACACCGGGTCCAACCAAAATTACATAAAGGCAGGACTGGTCAAAAACCCAAAACAAAATAAGAAACCATTTTTCGCTAATTCAGTAGGCGGAAATATTGAAATCACTCACCACACTATCTTGAATTTATTTAACTTAAAAGACAAACCACTGAAATTCTTTTTGCTTTCCTCCCTGAAAACATTCCATGGCATATTAGGGAATGATACACTAAAGAATATAGGAGCCATAATATATGTTAAAAATGACAGCTTGACCCTAGAAAACGGATACAGGATAAAAATTCATCAATTAACGGCCCAAGCCGTAAATTCAATAGGTGTACATTCAGACCACATGACAGAAACGCAAAAGGAAATATTAGGACAGCTTATCAGACAGCATAGCGACTTATTCGCAGACCCAGACACTAAACTTACCTACGCTACTAAGGTAGTAGGAGAGATAAGAACTACGTCCAGCGTCTCTTAGAAAAGAGGTAGAAAGATTATATAGAAGAAATGCTCATTGATGGCATTATTAGACCTTCACGGTCGCCGTACAACGCCCCAGTATGAGTCGTACCGAAAAAGTCCGGTCCGTCCGAACAGAAAAAATTTCGACTAGTAATTGATTATAGGAAAATCAATAAAGTCACCGTGTCCGACAGGTATCCCATACCTGAAATGAAAAAAATAAGTACTTTTTCGTGCTAGATTTAAAAAGTGGCTTCCATCAGATACGACTGAAGGAAACAGATATAGAAAAACCGGCATTTTCAGTGGACGGCGGTAAATATGAATTCACCAGATTACCTTTCGGCCTCAAAAACTCACCTTCCATCTTTCAAAGAGCGCTTGACGACATACTTAGAAAACATAAAAATAAAATTTGTTATGTGTACATAGATGACATAATTGTCTTTAGCAAAACAGAAGCCGAACATGCCGAAAGCTTGGCAAAAGTATTCACGACATTACAGAATGCGAACATGCGGGTCCAGATTCAAAAGTGCCACGTTTTTAAGACCGAAGTAGATTTTCTGGTTTTTACAATTTCCGCAGAGGAAGTTAAAACAAACCCATCAAAAATCGAGGCAATTACTAAATTTCCAATTCCAAAAACACTTAGAGAACTCCGCTTCTTTAAAGGCATGACTAGTTACTACAGAAGATTTATTAGAGACTACGCAAAAATAGCAAAACCACTAACCGCACTATTGAGAGAAGAATGTGGCCGTGTTTCAAAACATATCTCAAATAAGACAGCGATAGAACTAGATAAAGAAGCACGCGAAGCCTATAATAAACTCAGAAACACTCTTATATCTAGAGATGTTATGCTCAGTTACCCAGACTTTGGCAAAGAGTTCCAACTTACAACAGATGCATCGGATTACGCGATAGGTGCAGTAAAAAATAACAACCTAAAGTTAAAACGCTGGAGAGACTTTATGGGCGAATACAACCACGAACTAAGGTATAAGCCCGGAGTAGCCAATGTAGTCGCCGACGCATTATCTGGGTCACCCCCAAAACTATCAATAAATACAATTAGTACCTCCGCGACGGTCCACAGCGATGATAGCTCGTCACACAACCTTATTTACTCCGTAGAGACGCCTATTAACGCATTCAAAAACTAACTAATTATCTCGATAGACAGCTCAGACCAATACAGCTTCGAAATCCATTTCCCTCCTTCCACAGACATATAATAAGATCAGAAGATCAACTAGGTGTTTCAATTTTTACAACACCTCCATACGCTTCCACAAGTAACGGACAAGTAGAACGATTCCACTCGATTCTGACAGAAATTTTAAGATGTTTCAAGGCAGAGGGCGGAGACTCAACCTTCTCAGACCTACTTTTCAAAGCAGTTCAAGAATATATCAACTCAATCCATTCGGTTACGAAGGAAAAACCGATTGATACATTCTTTAGAAGCAGCATATCGGACAACCCAGAAGCAATCCAAGAAAAAAGGCAGAAAATTAAAGATAGAATAAAAAAAGCAGTTAACAGATCTAGATTACCATAACCAAAACAAAGAACAGCCAAGGAAATACGAACCAGGGGAACAAATTCATGTGAAAGTACACAAAAGACTGGAATCAAAATTGACGCCCCGGCATAGGAAAGAAATTGTCACATAAGACAGGAACACAACTGTTAAAACTCAATCAGGGAGAATTGTCCACAAAAATAATATTCGAACCTAATTTACAGATTCTTATTGCCAACATGTTCAGCGACGACGACAGTCCTCGATTATTCAAATTCACAACTCATCTCAATCGATACGGGACCGGCAGCCAAACAAAACGGAACATTTAAAATTATCCACCTCTTTAACCTAACCAAATATGATGACGTTTACAATTCCCTGGAAAAACCAATAGAATCCCTGCCCATATTCCATCCCCTATATCCATACCTCCTCTATGAGCTTAGGCAAGTAAACCGAGATCTCCAGAGGCTCAAGCCTTCAAAAAAAACCAAACGAGCGATCAATGCTATCGGCTCAGCGTGGAAGTGGCTCGCTGGCACTCCAGACCACCACGACCACGAAGTATTGCAGGGAAAGATCAACGAACAGCTTGAAAATAACAACATGCAAGTCATAATTAACAGATTAATCAATGAAAAAATAAACCAGATTGGAAATGTTACCAACACAATATTAAAAAATATCCACAACTCTGAACAATTAATTAATGAAAACGCAAATATTTTAAAATATAAAATTCAACTAATTAAGGAGGAAATAACTGTACTATAACTAAAATGTACTCTACGCCATAACTTGGGCAAAATCAGATACATTAAACTCATTTATTTTATCGGCAATAGAAATAGACGTTGTAGAACAACATTTGGGAAGAGAGAACAAATTATTTTACAATATTGAGGAATTACTAGAATTTGCCGAAATAAAATTAGCTTCAAACGGCCTAGACCTAATCTATATCATAGGTTTACTCACAATAAGCGAAGACTCTTGTAGGACAAAAGAAATAAGAGCTATAAAAAAACATCAGACAATAGCCGATATAAAATTCCAACAAATTCTTGAATGTAACCGAGAGCTCTTCGCAATTAAAAATTCATGTCAAAAACATAATGATAAGACAATTTGTAACTTAGATAACATATTAGACCTAAGCAATAACACCTGCATTAAAGCGCTATTAAAAATGAACGAACCAGAATGCACCCTAATTAACAATCAGCACATCCCAGAGCACGAAGAGATACTCCCAGGTATTATATTCCTCCACGACTTTAACGGCATCGTAACACTGGACGAAAAAGCTGTAAAGCTAAGAGGGTCATACATCATCCAGTACCAAAATTCCACGGTAAAGGTTGGGACAGCCGTATACAAAGCAGAAGAAATCTTTGCAGCAGAACCAGAAGCCCCTCTCTTCCAAATAATAGGGGAACAAAATGAAGTAGACGAAGTTCTCTCGCTGCAGATGATAAAGCAGCTGAACATAAACAACACACAACTGGAGAGGCTGGGGGAATATGCCAAAATAGAGAGAGCACTCAGGTACTATCACCTACCCTACTACTGCTCATAACGGGATTAATCATCTGGATCTCAATTAGAAGACGGGAAACGGTTAACACCAACATGAACTCAGCCCCCGCCACGTCACACAATGCAGCAGCAGTCTTAGTGTATGCGAGGACGCTCGCTCTTAAAGAGGGAAGAGTGAAGGCCCAAGATGTCATAGCTCTGTAATAAGAGCATAAGAGCGCCACACGCGCAAGTAGCAGAGAACAACAAAAAGGGCAATATCATCACACGCGCAAATTCCAGAACAACAACAATATAACAACCTGGAATTCGCCAGTCAATAACCGTGTGATCGGAAAAGTGCAAGTTGTGCAGACAGCCACGTGCGCTGAGTCTGCACATGTCAACCAGGTCACCATGGGATCGACAACGCACCATAACCGGACAAGTGACACCAAGGCGTCAACGACCCTAAGCCACCGTGGGACCGTCAACAACCAAATGCAGCCGGCACCGGCCGAGACCACGGAAAGCACCAAGAGCAGAGCGCCACATAGGAACTCCACAGCGGAGGATCATATTGCACCAACCGGCAACAAATGCCGGCCAACATAGAGCAGCTACAGCGACAGCGAACGCGACCAATGACATCGAGGGAACACCAAGAGCCAGCAGAGCAGCAGCAGCGTCAGAGCGACGCCTTAGGTTTGATGTAGTTTAATTTAACAATTGTAAATTAGTCTTAATCTCAACTCGTTAAATAAAACATTATTTTTTTAAACAAAAATAATCTTAACTTTTTAACTCATATATGCTGTAAGGTAGGGCTGAGGTGGGAACAGTCACGCCAGGGCTACCTTTACAAGTAATTTGTAAATGTGCTGAGACCCTGGACGAGGGGGTGGAACTATTTGGGTCAAACGATAGGGGGAGGCAAAGGCTTTCAAGCGGCGAGGCCGGCCAGATGGTGAAGGGCAGAGTGGTGTGGACTGTCAGTGACCGAAAGCAGCGAAAAGTACCGTATACCTGGTGCCCTCTTCTCAGTTAGCAATCTCAGAGGCCGGGATATTGTTCGTCAGGTTCTGAGACCTCCAACGCGTGACCGTACTGGAAGCTTCACTGTTTGCAACGGGATTTGACCGACGTCGCCTCAGTGGAACTTCGGTACCATAAGAACACCCCGGCGTGCATTACTCCTCTGCATGACTGTACTGGAAGCTTCACTGGGATTTGACCGCCGTCGCACCAGTGAAACTTCGGTACAGTGAGAACATACGGACGTGCATTACTCCCATTACACATACACGTACCCATAGACCCGATGGAAAACAATACTTTCCATATAACATGCACAACACCTACAATATTTAAGCTACGAGCCCACGGCTGGGAACATCTTAAAAAGACACCCTGTTTGCGAGCGCCTCCAGTTTGAGTGGTTTTTTGACTCTCAAAACTGAGGCTCTCGCACTAAGTACACTTTTCACTCCTTTTTTAAAACACTTTCGTTTCATTCTCTTTTCATTTTATTTCATTTTTTCTTTTCTTCTTTTACACATTTTTCTTAATCATTCTATGCTCTACGTCCCTGACTAGCACCGCGCACTGTTTTTTATAATTCCTAAGGGGCCTTCATTTTCCCTGCCTTCTGCCACGGTGTGGCTCGCTCACCTCGCTTAACTTGTCCGTTTCCTCTGTAGTCTCGTCTCGCCGATTTCTTCCCACTGTCTTCCTCGCTGGCTTCGTTGTCCCTTACAGATGTCCTTGTCTTGTCCAGCGGTCCTGCGTTGTCATTTTCCTTTGGTTGTCTTCCTCGTCTGGATTCACTTGTCCTTTTTTTCACTCGGCACGCGTTTTCGCACTTCTTTTGCGTTGGTCTTTTAGCCGGTCACTGTCCGATCTCAACTTCTCACTCCACATGCTTTGCCAGTGGTCATGTGCCGGTTTCACTCAAAGAGCTTCGTTGCTTCGGCTGCATTCTCACTCTTGCACTCGTTTGCCCTCATGTTTGAGTGTGTGAGCGTGTGTACTGCAGCTCTAGTGACGTTCTCCCGCTCATTTGGTGTGCTCATGCGCAGACGTTGGTGTGCGTGCCCGTGCGTTCCCTCTCCTCTCTCTCTTGAGTGCGTGCGCATGTGAATGTGTCTGAGAACGCCGCTTTTGTGTGCGCTTGCTGTTGGCGCTCTCTGAGCGCGCTCGTGTGTGGAGGTCTGCGTGAGCGCGCTCTCTCTCCAGTTTTTGGGCGCGTGTTCATGCGCGTGTCTGTTGGGAGCGCAGCTCTTTGAGTGCGCTCGCTGTTGGCGCTCTCTGAACGCGCTCATGTGCGAACATCTGTGTGCGTGCGCTCTCTCTCCCGTTGTTGAGCGGGCCGCTCGAGTGTGTTTTCTTGTCTTCAGAGTAGCCTGACTAGTCCATACCCTTCACTGGGTGTCTTAGAAATTAAACATCTAATAACACATGGCTATATTGCCATAAAATTAATGTTCGAGCAGAACAGCACTTTTTGCAGAAATTTGTATCTTAGCTAACTAGTAATTAAGAGAACACAAGAAGAGTTGTTAAGTATAAGTTACTCTTTGCTTTGGCGATCGGCAAATGCGGACGGCGAATTAGGGAGTGTGGTCGGATTGTGGCCCACTCTCGGTAGTTAAAAATTCATTCGTTGTAAAGCAATCAAAGAAGCCATAGCAGCAATAAATAGTCAAATTTTTGAATTCTTAATTCGAGCCACCGCGTCCTTTTTATTTTCGCAGTTTTTTGTTCTCTAAAAAAGCTTAGAGATTTATCATTGGCGCCCGAGCAGGGACTTCGGTGTAGTGATTAACAATTTAACTCGTTTTCGGTGACAATCTATTTTGTGCTGTTTGTGGCAATTGCTTCGCGCGTTTCGTAAGTGGGTGTTATTAAAATAAAGGAAAGACAAACGTCGAAGAAGTGTCTAAGTGCTCGTAGGAGTCATCGCCAAATTTGAAGCCTATCAACTGGACCAACAGCTGCCAAGCCGTCATCATCGTCGCCGTTGGACCATATGGATAACAATCGTCGTTCCATTATTTTAATTATTTAAAAAATTAAATAGCTCAATTTCTGACACTCATTTTATTGCACAAATATATAGAATCATATGTATGTA
>JAECXB010000257.1:0-34646 GCA_018151435.1 Zaprionus africanus | reverse complement strand
TGCATAAGTTCGTGCCCGATTTCAAGTGCAAACTAAAATTGAAATTTTTTGAAGAAAGCGCTTTTTATTAATCAATTATGTATTCGCCATCATGTTCGGCAATCCACTCCCAACGTTCAACCAATTTACGGATGCCTGATTCATAGAAATCGCGCGATTTCGCGTTGAAAAAGGTGTCAAGGTGGTTTTTGACGTCTTCCACAGTTTTTAATTTTTTTCCATTCAAATTGTTCTGCAGCGATCGAGACAAATGATAATCAGAAGGTGCAATGTAGGGTGAATATGGGGGATGCGGCATGATTTCCCAATTCATCTCCTTCAGTTTGGCCAGGGTCGGTTTTGCAACATGTGGCCTGGCGTTGCCATGATGGAAAAGAACTCCTTTCTGATTGGCCAAAATCGGACGTTTTTCATCAATTGCTTTCTTCAATTCGACCAATTGCTGACAATACATGTTGGCAGTGATCGTTTCTCAAGCCGGCAAGAGCTCAAAATAGATAACGCCTCGGATATCCCACCAAATGCACAGCAGGACCTTCATCGGATGCAATCCACCTTTCGAGATAGGTTCCGCCCCTTCGTGTGCCTGTTTCCATGTTCTTTTCGTTGAACATTGTTGTACAGGATCCACTTTTCATAACCAGTCACGAGCCGATCCAAAAAAGGTTCGTTTTTGATCCTTCGAAGCAAAGAAATTGCTGTTGACATACGGTCCACTTTGTTTTTTCACTCAACTGATGTGGCACCCATGTATCGAGCTTCAAAGTGTACCCAACCTTTTTTAAACGACGAAACGCAGTTGATTTGTTGACGTTCAATTCACTGGCAACCTGTTCCGTCGAAATACGTGAGTTATTCGCAACTAAAGTCCTTAGAACATCGGCACTAAGCTCAGAAGGCTGTCCACTGCGAGGTTGTTCTTCGAGGTCAAAATCTCCGAAACGAAATTTCGCGAACCATTTTTTTACTGTGCGGAGTGCTAGAGTACGGTCCAAATTAACTTCGCGAATATCTTTAGTTGCAGTGCCCACTGTTTTTCCTTTGCGGAATTCGTATAACATAATATGACTCATATGATCTTTTTCGTTGTCCATCTTCCATGCGTCTTTTCACTAAGCAACTCAAATCAAAATGAAGTTATTTTATGCTTGATTTACAGTTCGGACTGTCACCTTTCCAACGATATATAATATGTATATATTTCCTTTACGAGCGCCACTCTCAAACGATTCGAACGGCATCCAGCGGAATCGGGGACGAACTTATACACTCATCCAATAACTTTAATTTTCGTCGAAAAATCGGCTCGCTGGCCCAATAGGCAGCGGTCCATATCCAGTATATACAAAATTCAATCGAAAACCAGTCGAACGCTACAGTCAGAAGAAGGAGAACACAAACAATGCAAAGAAGAATAGGAAAGAAGTATAAGCATTAGATAGAGTGAGAGGGTAATAAGTTGGTGTATGCATTTTCCATAATGCCAAATAGGAGTGCCGGCTGCGGAAGTTGTACAGTAGCTTAGCGGAGTGTGTGCTGGATTCGAAGACCAATGATTGTGTAAGGTAGTATCTCAGGCTGAGCTGAGCTCAGTCGCGCCAAGGCTCCTTTACAGCGAAATTTGTAATTTGCCGAGACCCGAGACGAAGAAATGGAGAGTGGCCTCCTGAGGTGGGGGTCTTCTTGTTAGCGAAGGAAGTGGGGTTCTCACAGACGGCGTGGCCGCCTGGGTGCCCTCCTCGGTCAGCATGTGAGGGCGGTGTCCGTGAGGGCGGGCAAAGGCTACGAACGCGCGACTGGTGGCCACCTCCGCTTCTCGGTTGACCTCGGCGCCGGGTATTGACCAACGGCTACCGAGACCACCGACTTGCGGCTGTTCCAGAGGTTCCACTGTATGCGCTGGGTATTGACCAACGGCGCACCAGCGGAACTCCGGAACAGTTAGGCCACGCGGTCTTGCGCTCCGCCTTCACACACACTCACTGACACTCACACTCTCACCTGCCCCTTTTCCCCGACAATCGCGCCCTTTTGGTTTGCGCTGTTCATTTCCCCTAATAATACGCACTTTTCTATTCTGTTCTTTCACTTTTATTCAGTTTTTCCCTATCCTGCCCTACCTAAGCACCGTCTCACTGTTTCGCCCGGAATACCGGGCCCTGCTCAAAGTTGGCCAACAAGTGGCTCGCTCACCTCACTCCACGCGTCCCTTCCGAGTCCTCGTGTCGTCGCCTTTTTTGTTGCGTCCTCGGCGTCCCTTGTGTGCTCGTTGTCCTTGCCACGGGGCGGCGCGTCACTGTGTTGTCCTTGTTGTTTCTTTTTATTTTTCACTTGTCCTTGTTTTTATCTTCACTTGTCCATGCTTTTATTTTCACTTGTCGCCCGCGTGTATTTTTCTTTTGAGTTTCGCTCCCGCACTCCTTCTAGTATATTGGCAGACTAATTAGCGTCCACGCGCCAAAATTCTCCTCAGCCTCCAGCGCCGGTGTTAGATTCAGCAGCGCAGCTGCTGAGCTTGCGCCGATCACGCACTTCCCGGCAGCGCAGTCGCCGAGCCTGGGCCGACCGCGTACTCCGCTGCAGTGCAAACGCATCGTAGTTTGCCTTTCCCCCTCCGTTGCCTACGAGCCTTCCGCTCGGCTCGGGGCCTGCTACAGCTGAGGCGCTCTCTTGGCGTCGTTGCTCTCTGACTGCTGATGTGCATTGCTGCTAGTGTGCGTCGGCGCTCTGGCTGTCGGTGTGCGTCGGCGCTCTTACTGCTGGCGCGCGTCGGTCGATGGCTGCTGTCTCGCTTATTCCAGTTTGAAGTATATGGATGGTGGTGGGTTTTGTTGAGAGCGAGCCGTATACCCTATACTCATGCTAATGGGGCCTATGCGTTTGACTTTTCGAAGACTGGCCTGACTTGCTTATACCCTGCACTGGTGACATTATAAATTAAATAGCTGAAAGAGAAAAATAAATTAGCAATAAACAAATTGTGAGGCTCAAAATTTGAGTCCTCACAACACACACATACATACATTTGTGGTTAACCAATGAAATGATACACGCATATACACGTATTCATACACAGACGCATATAAAGGCTTACGTTACGATATTTCTATTAAGTAGAAGTATTGTACAATTATTGACTCTTTAAGTTTCGAAAAGGTCGAAGGGTATCCCACTGTCGCGTGCCGCTCGACTGTTGCCCTTGTTAAAATTCAATTAAAAAAAACTAGAAGCAACCGCGAAATAATTTTTTCACCTAAAATCTTGATTAATGTAGCCGCTATTTAACCTCTACCCTAAATTTTACTAAATTTCAGGAAATGCATGAACACTCACTCGGCCAAAACGTCGTTAAAAATTTTCCGCGTGTCGGAATTTTCTTCATCGGTCACTGTGCATCGTTTTTTTACCTCGCAAACTATGCTCATTTTGTCCATTAAATGTTCTTGGATACCGTGATTATGAAGTGGCACTTCACTCTTCGAATAAACACGAGTTTCATCCGTACTCAGATAAACACGCGCTTTGCAAGTTTTTTTCGCGGCACTTATTTTTGCAATAAATGTGCTTATCTTCTTCTGTAAATAATAATTTGGAGCCACCACGGAGTCCTTCCGCGAATTTAAATATTATATTTTGAAAGTCCATTGCGGACATGTGCGTCGCTCACCGAATTCAAATCAAATGAATAAATCGTGAAGAAACTACGCAACATAAAAGAGTCAACTATAACGGTAGTTTTCTGTCTTGTGTTGCACCGTTTCTAAACATGGGCGTTCTATAATTTTTAAGGGGGATACTTATTTTATTCGCTTATAAGATAAAATTATATGTTTAAATTAAAGCAAAAAATTTTTTTTGCAATTATTAGACAATTTCATTTTATGGCTTATAATATATATATTGGCCTGATTTTTCGAATGTGTAACAAGAACCCCTCTTTTGATATTGAGTGCGCGCATGTCTCACATACATACAACACACATGCAGAACTAGCGCTGCTTGCCACGAGCAAGTATGTACATACACATACATCTATGAATGTATATATATACACGTACATACAAAAATATGCATTTGTGAAATATTCGAGACTTGTGGCAAAAATATGATGCAAGTTTTAACATGGCCAATTCTTACCAGTGGTTTTAAAACTTTAGTCTGAAAGCGGGACAAACCTGCTAGATTTTATTTGGCGCAATCTTGTGGCTTTATTATTGTGGTGACTTTATGCCACTTCATAACGCCATAAGGTCCCTACTACTAATTTAAAGACGTTTTAAGTTAACGGCGGAATAAGGTTGTTTTTATCTTGGAGAACTTAGGGACGCCAAATAGCGGCGTTTTTATCTTGGCGAACTTATGGCGTCTTAAGCGTCATAAGATCGCGCGATATTATGACGTTTTGGCGCGGCGGAATCATGGCGGCGAACTTATGTCCTTACCCCCCTTTGACAATTGTGGCATAGAAGCCTCAAGTGAGTTCCAGAACGATAAGGCATTGGTCTCGTATTTACATTGCGGCAAGCTAATTAATTAATTTCAAAAACAAATTAAATTAACTTTCTAAATTAAATATGGCGCATTGTCTACATGTATGTGACGCAAACTCTTGCATCAGATTTACATAGAAAATGCGCCACTTTAAAAGCTAACCTAGTTTTGGTATTTCAGATATATATAAGGTTGTCAAATCCCTTCCGCTTTTTTGTCTTTTGAATTTCGCGGCTATGCACAAAGCGCTACCGAGCTCGTATCTCGCAACACTATACATAATTTGAAAGGTCTTGACATAACCTACAAAAAAACGCTATGCATGACTAGTTTGGATGTTGCGTTCAACAGTTACGAGTATAAACGTGACAACCTTATATTTTTAATGTGTGACACTAGGTTACTGGAGTTCCCGCTTGTTTTTATTATTTTTGCGCATATTTTGCATTTGGCAGTGCCCTTTTTAATAATGGAATAATTGTCTTTTATTTGCATGACGCTCGTGGTTCGCGGTCGCTTCTTCCAATGCAAGTGTGACCTACGCAAATATATCCCAAAAAATATCGCGTATTTGATATATCGCCAAAACCAATATCGCGATATAAATATATCGATTTGATAAAATATTATTCGATATATCGATATTTTGATATATTTCCGGCATCTCTGAAAAAAGTGAAAAAAATATTAAAATTGGTGTACAAGTCCAGTGTAAGAAGGACCCCCCTCTCATAGATCATGGATCCTGTCGCAGGACAAAACAGGTGAGCTGTAAAGGGATATTGAGAGTGCAGTTATGCGCTACGTATGGTGCGAAGTAGGCAGGAAGACAGGGACAATTGTAAATTAAGAAACCAGTGTGAGCAAAAGCATATGAAAAGAAAAAATAAAACCACGTGTACAGATTTAAAGAAAACCAGTCGAACGCTACAGTCAGGTGCTGACTGTAGAAGGCCATGGATTATCATATTATACCGTGAAAAGTTTGTAAAGAAAGTTAAAAGTTTGCAATCGCCGCTCGAATTTGCTACCGATTATCATATATAATCAGTACCCAGGGAACACCACGGGGAGGCCACTACAAATGTAATGGGGTCAGTTGTTCCCAAAAAGATAAATTTTGGTGACCTTCGAGTCGACTTGAGTTGCTCTGCGCAACCCCAATGTTCCCCAAAAAATTATTTCTGCAATACGTGCAGTCATAGAAAGATTCTGTCTATCTATGTAAATTAAAAAAATAAATTATAAAATAAAATATAAATAAAAAATAAATTATAGAATAAAGATAATAAAATGTAGTTACATTACTTAATATATGTTAATATAATACTTAGTATAAATGAAAGGAAACATAAAAATAAATGAAATAACTATAATAAAATTTATTAACATAATTATAAAATAAACTATCATAAATCTGAGCCTGCAACATCAACTGAAGCCCCACCATGGTAACTATATATGGTCTCATAAGTGCGCGCATTAGCCCTTCCTTCTGAAATATTTGACATCGCCCAATCAATATGAGTATTTAAATTGGTTGAAGACGATGTCAAATCTAAAAGAGACTTATACTCTTAGCTCCCTAAAAAGTTAAAAATCCTCCTACTACACCCTCTTAGAGATCGCAAGCAGATGTTAAAATCTCCTAAAATTATGGAATGACTTTCTAAAAATGGAAACCTCAAAAATAAATTCTCAAATTCTGCTTCGAACTTTGGCAATGGACATGCTGGAGTCTTATAGATTATAAGGAAGCCTGCACATTTATATTTCAATACGACATACTCAAAAACTGCTGAATTTAAATTATGGGGATCACTATAAAATCGACCAGTAACAAAAAGACTAACATTCTCAAATAGTTCGTTTTTATGATGATAAGAATGCCTCTTTTTGGTCGAGTTCTGTTGGCTACTGACTCACAATCTAGACGTACAACTTGTGTAAAGCCAGGTATTTCAAATATTTCATTTTAGAAAATGGAAGCTTCTACGAAACAAAGAAGACTTGCACGGAGCATTAGCTGATCAGAGCAAATGTCGCTAAAGTGGCAATGCAAACTTTCGGTATTATGGAAGAGTGCAGTAAACCAATTGTCTTTGAATAGACAGTCATAGTGAGAATTTAGGAGTTTTTCGCTTCGTAATATTCTAAGCTCTTGGTGAATGGGCTCGACTGGTGACTGGGCGTCTGATTTTGGGGGCAAAAAACACCCAATAATGAAAAGGCTTGCAGCATTTGTAGATCTACTGCAAGCAACATACAAATCCTCACGACTCATTCGAGAAGTTGTATGGACCACTACTTTACTATAAGTTGCTCCTTGACTTTTGTGAATTGTTATACCTTCTGCAGGTATAACTGGGAATTGGTTACGATCAATTGAAACTTGCTGATTGGAATGGAATTGAAAACTTTTTATCGTTTTGAAAATTGTCGTCCAAGAACGCTCTAAGGGATGCGGGCACTTGGCCCGAGCATTTAATCGTACACTATCATCTACAAATTTTATCCAAAGAATTGGGGGAGAATTGGATGTATTGAAACCTATATCCATAAGAATCCCTGAAGCTCCATTAACTAAACTATCAGCTGTATCAATATTGACCATAACCATGTATTTGGCAGTAGATTTTAAAATTAATGAAGTTGATAGACCTTGAGTTTTGGAGGTCTTGAAACTTTTGACTGCCTCCAGGTGACAACTTTTCACTTCAGTGCTAAAATGTGAAGCTTTAATAGAATCAAGAGCTGTTGAAATATATTGGGTAGTTAATATTGAGTTTAATTTTGCCGTATTAAAAATGTCGGTGTCCTCATTTCTATAAAACAAATGAATTGCATCATTTGGCGATTCGCTAGCTGGAGAAACTCTGGAACGAAGTAAGGAAATGTCGTCAGACGACATGTTTCCATACGCCATATTTTTTAAAGCTACAGCAATAGCCTGATTGTCGCATAAACTCGGTAAGTTCAAAAAACTTAAGAGAATCCCATAGAGAAGATCCGTATATAGCACTATACGGATCATGCGAATCAGAAGTGGATTTGAAAATCCTACGATCTCCAACAGGACTAAGCTGTCTGAGATCACCGAAAACAATAACAGAGATCCCTCCGAATGGTACCTCTCTGTTATCTAAAATTTGTTTAAGCCGGCTATCTATATATGAAAACATTTTTGCTCCGACCATTGATATTTCATCAATAATCAAAAGTTTAAGATCAATAAATCTTGAACGGAGAGTATTTAGTAGGTCAGGTCCCAAGTTTTTAAATGCGGTCCCAGATTGGTTTATAGGAAGAGAAAACATGGAATGAAGGGTAGAACCTCCAATTCCGAAAGCTGCCTTCCCTGTGGGAGCACACAAAAGAATTTTGGCAATTGATAGATCGCATTCAGGCCTACGGATATACAATTGGGACAGGGACTGAAAAATGGCTGAAATAATCCGACTTTTGCCGACTCCGGAACAGCACCCACTCATTATATACTTTGTTTTGCTTGGAATTATGTAAATAGGTTTTTGCTTAATATTAAGCGACTGAACAATTTTGGACAAATTTCTTCTGATTCTTGATTCTGATTACCACTGCCATTGACATTCAAAACATTAAGCAGAGAACTTATTTCAGCTAAGCCTAATACCCTTAACTCATCAGCTTCCTGACCTGGTTAAGCTGAACTATCCTCACTGTTGGTTTCCATTTCCATGGCCCTCCTAAGCGCGTCTTCTGAATCTTCTAATACATTATATTTCTTAAAATTAAGTTTCACTAAATCTTCATTTGCGCTATAAACTTTCTTGCAATTTCTGTCTATCAGCTCTAACTTTTGGTCCCTCCAAGGCAAATATAACATTAAAAGTTCCCTATAATAGCTAGGTTTCTTTATATAGCATGATTGGCTTTGTTCGTTCCCTAACAAAGTCACTGCCATCAAGAAGGGGAAGAGGTGCACCATCTATGACTTCATTGACATCAACATCTTCATTGTCAGAATCCTGACAAGTTGCTCTGGTCGACTTAGAAAATGTATAATTAGCTGCAAAATCCGCTAAGCATATGCCGTTAAGGCTATTGGGACGTTGAACGTAATGTTCAATCAATCCGACTACAAATATGTCCGTTGAATCGGGAGCCATATTTACAAGTTGCTGTCTTGGTTTGAGCATTTTGACCCTATGCTGTGGTAGTGAAGTATTTATATAGGCTTCTCCGTTGCTTCAGCTCAACAATCGGATGCCTAAGCAGCAATAGGCGGCTTCCTGAGCAGAAATCTCAGTGCCAGAAATAAATTTGTTACCAATATATTGCAACTTTTGCCTGACTGTGAAATTTCTATTATGGATCTCGTCCACTGCGTCACGCATCAGTTTAGAAATTCCCCTTTGGGATTTGTTTATATTATTAATTAAATAACTGCAGCAAGCATAAGGGTCCAAAATGAATTAAATATTGACCATTTGCATTCCGAGAATACGTTTATTATATGCATTTGCTCAAATGGCATTAAAACTTCTCTTAAGAAAAATTTGTGGCTTTTTTAAGCCAGATCTCAGAGCATATATATATTCCTCGTAAGTGAGGTTGACTTGGGTATGAGACAAAAAGTTGTCAAAAATGCTTAAGTGACTGATAGTTTCAGAATTGAATGTGAAGTTTAATACACTCTGTATTTTTTTTAAATTTTCTCGATGAAGGGAATAATTATCAGTCTCTTCGGGAAGAGGCTTAAGAATTTCTGTTCGGGGCATTGGAAAAAATGGATAACCAAAGCGACAATAAGAGTTTCCTCCCAATTCACGTTGGTATGAGCGCCCGTGCTTGTGCTTTTGATATTCTATGAATGGAGCGAGTTCATCATTTGTTACATCTGTGGTAATGAATTGATCGATAAATTCGATAACTGGAGGAATTGAGGATTCATTCTCAAAGTCCACTTTTGGGGCGTCTTTCAGCCAAAACATTCCGTGGATATGAGGTGAACCTCTTTGTTGAAACTCGACTCTCCAGTAGTATAACACAACGTTGTGTCTACCGAAAACACCTCCTTCTATTTTCATGATTTTAAACAATTGCCTCCAGCGATTGTCAAAATATCTAACACATGTGACCGGGTCGGTACGAATCAGTCGAACTTTTTGGTTTGAAGCCAACCCAAGTGCCTCCGCTTCCATAACTTCTTCCTTATCGACAACTCTTTTGAGTATGACAAGGAGCTCCTCCCACCTACTTTCAGCAGCTGACAAAGTTATGAAGAAGGCAGACCGAATTGACGGATCATTGCCATGACCTTCTGTTTTCTGCTTTTCAATGAGCAGGAGACGTTCCTAATACCCTTATAAGCGTCATCATGACGAATTAAACTATCAATTTGATCCTCATTAAGGGCGTTAGAGGCAGTAATGGCTCGAGATGAGCTATGCTTTCTTAAGCATATGGAAGTATTATTCCTAATTTGAAGAAGCTCTAATTTCTTGTAATTAAAGAACAACTTATCAGTTCTACAACCTCCCCTATCAAAATTCCTAAGTCCAGATTTAACTACGGTTGTAAAGTCTGACAAGTCTTACGTTTAACGCCAGCATAAATAGTTGGAAACGCTAATTCCTCTGAATCAGCATCCAGAATCATATCGAGGGGCCTTTGGCCTTCGCCAGGAGCAATTATGATTCTTTGCATGGCAGCATTCGCAACGTGATTGTTACTCGAGCAGACTTTCTTGACCCCCGGATTTAGCTCCTCTATTTCAATATCCTCATTAGGATGAAGTGGTCTTCGAAATTCTTGAGCCATATTACTAACTAACTCTGTATCTGCATGAGAAGCTATAAATGGAACAGTATCGGAATCGAAATTGGACATCCAGTGCTCATTAAGAACCACATTTGTGCTTTTATATAGCTCACTGTCTACGAGCAATCTAATAGCATCTGAAATTTTCATTGGTCTGGTGGTTTCTGCCATGAAATCATGGTTATATTCCATCCTACGCCTGAAGTGAAGCTGTACAACCTCTGCTTCATCACCATAAATGGAAGTCGAGAAGCCCTTTCAGACATTCGGGCAAGTTAGGGAAATCTAAACCATTTGTTATGGAAAATTTTGGTTTTTTACCAGCCTTAATGTTACGGCTACAAGTATTGCAGAATTGAAAAGATTCGAAGTCAGAAGATGGGAATTGACTGGAAAGACTTAGAATATCTGCACTAAACTCATTTC
This sequence comes from Zaprionus africanus, assembly GCA_018151435.1. Classification (NCBI taxonomy): domain Eukaryota; kingdom Metazoa; phylum Arthropoda; class Insecta; order Diptera; family Drosophilidae; genus Zaprionus; species Zaprionus africanus. The sequence continues at coordinate 23,927 of JAECXB010000257.1, read as the reverse complement.
TACTTTCAATAAAAGCCCTTGTAATTTTGCTAACCTGAAAGGGAAACCGAAGGCCTTTGCAACAAAGTCAAACTTGATCAGGACCCAGTTTAACCATTCCATTAATAATTTCTATATATTGTTCTCAAATCTATTTGAACGTTCCTGTCTCATACGGTCTGCATTTCGTCGATTTTCTGTTTCTCTGTTCTGACTCCTATATTGGCTGACTCTTAAACTCAGACGTCTTAAAGAGTCAGTAATAACTTGACGCTCTATAAAGCGGGCACTTCGACGTCGTGCACTGTCAGGAGACGTATCGACTATCCTCCTTGCAAGATTGTCCCTAACTTGAGACCTACTGACTGTATCTCTTTCCCTTTCTAATATGCGACGCTCAACATCTGAACGAATAACGGTTCTAAGATGCGAATTGCGTCTCTGTTCTAAAGCCCATATCGTTTTTCGTCGTCGTGCTAATCTACGTAATCTATCGGCCCATCTCTCAATCAGCCGATAGTCCCCATCTGCTCGCCTTTGTCTTCTATTCTGTGTGTTAGTCCGCTGTTCAGTTATCTGTACGTCAGTATTCTGTCTTTGAGTAGATCTACGTAATCTATCGGCCCCTCTCTCAATCAGCGGATAATCCCCATCTGCCCGCTTCTGTCTTCTATTCTGTGTGTTAGTCCCCTGTTCAGTTATCTGTACGTCAGTATTCTATCTTCGAGTAAATCTACCTGATCTATCGGCCTGGCGATAGTCCCCATCTGCCCGTCTCTGTCTTCTACTCTGTGTGTTAGTCCACTGCTCAGTTGAACGTATGTAAGTATCCTGTCTACGGATACTCTGCCGATAGTCTAGTTCAATCAGATACTCTCTTCTACGTTGAAAATCTCCTTGCAGCTCAATTTCGCGTATCCGCGTTGATCTACGAACATTACTAACTGCTAAAATATCTTCGACTCTTCCGACTTCTCTTAATTCTAAATCTAAATTTGGTGCTGCTGTATTTACTATTAGCTCAGCTTCCCTGAACTGTGTATTTGCTCTACAATCTCTCTGGGCTGTAGCATTTCGGGCAATTTCAGCCTGAGAATAATGCAATTGCTCACTATTTAATATATTTCTGCGCCTGATTAGCCGCAGCAGCCTGTCTTTGGCGAGGCATAAGAAAGAATGATAGTTTATTAAACTAATTAAACTAAATAATATAAATCAATAAATTCCAAAAAATAATAATAATAATAATAATAATAATCTAAAACTTTATCTACGAAATGTTCTTCATTTCCTTTCACCATTTTCCTGTGGACACTCAGCATACATAATCCTGAAAGTTAACGTACTTGATTTAATAACACGATTGATAAATAACCCATCTATTCTGAAGACCTTTTCTTACCATTCAAGCGATTTTCTGTCATGGTCGAACCAAGTCTTCACTCTTCTCAGTGTACTGAAAGTTCTTTCAATAGAGCTTGTTGTACAAGGCAACGCTAATGCTATACAGAGGTGTTGGATAAAACATGCCCGCCTCCTTTTCTAGAGCACACAATTCAATTTGGTGAAGATCGTCAGAGGTCAAGTTTTTTTTTCCCAGAGATCGTACCACAATTCAGCTTCCCCGTTGACACCTTGAAGATTGTAGAATTCAGAGAAGTTTTTTGTTTTGCTCTTGAAGTCTTCAATGTTCATTTGTAACATGTTAGCTGGATGTAAGTGATGGAGAGAATATGCAGGCAAATTTTCTTTTGGAAACCTTCTTTCTAATGAATTAATTAGGGAATCCAAGTATCTTCCAAAATTGAACGTCATTTGATGAGGGATGATTTAGCGATTTTTTTTCGGTCGATAATTCTGGGATTCTGAAGTGTTAATCCAAGTTCCTCTGCAATTGATGTAAAATCCGACAACAGTTCTTTGATTCCCGAATCAGCATTAGTTCGATGATCTTTTGCTAATGCGGTAATTCGATGGATTTGTTCCTTGCAAGCAAGCAAGTCGAGCTTCTTTGATTGTAGAATATTTACAACTGGCTGAAGGTAAGCAGAATGTTTCGATATCAAAGAAAGACACACAATAAACGTCGTCCGCGTGACGGCAGAATGAAGCACTTGTTCTCGTTGAAGAATTTCCTTCGTTGGACAGCTTTTCTAATCCGTTGACAATTTGGACGAAATTCTCTTAAAATATTGCAATGCTTTTATATTTTTCTGACCACCGAGTTTCGCAAAAAGCAGGAATTTTGGGCACATATTTCCTTCGGGTGATAGAATCGCGATAATAATTGATGACGTCTTTAATCGTTGCTGTAGTATTGCGAATTTCCGGAACGTCATTCAAATCATTCACAACCAAATTTAATTTGTGACTGGCACAGTGGAAATACAAAGCATTATGGAATTTCTATCTCAAAATCGACTGCACACCGTTATCTTTTCCTGACATGGTCGAACAACCGTCATAGCCTTGTCCCTTGAATTTGTCCGGGTCAAGTCCTGTTTTAAAAATGAATTTTTCTATTTCACCTGCGATTGTTTTGGCATCCATAGCATGCAATTATTACACAAATCACCTTCATTTTGTTCTTTTCCTCTTAGAGGCAAATCGTGGGTACCACAAAATATTACATTCGAAATGAAGAGATGATTTCCCTATTCTTTTCCAACGTTTTTAGGCCATGGATTTTAAAAAAATTCATGGACTACTGTGTTTGTCGGAACGCAAATGTGCGTAACAGGCTGAAGGAGGCATCTCCGACCCCAAAAACTATATATATTCTGAATCAGTATCAACAGCCGAGTCGATTGAGCCATGTCTGTCTGTCCGTCTGTCTGTCTGTCTGTCTGTCTGTCTGTATGAACACCTGGATCTCAGAAACTATAAGAGCTAGAGTCTTCAAATTTTGTGACAGCATCCGTGTATGTTGCAGTGTTTCAAAGTTTTTTTGAAATTTGGCCACGCCTCTTCCCGCCTCTGTAAATCAGTAATAACTATTTAATATACACAATGTACACCCAACAACAAAAGTTGTACATCTCACATAACAAATACCTTGCCACGGGTGTTTTCTGAAAATTTCATTTAAATCGGACTAAAAATAAGTGAGATATGATCCGAATTAAACTCAATTTGAACGTATACTTATGCGCATATCAAGATCTAATTTACGCATCATACGGAAGTTCGAATCGTCAGACACACAGCATTTTACAAAACTTTTTATTTGCATAGAATGGTAACAGAATTACTTCAGAATGCAATTTTGACGACAAGTTATGGAATGAGGCAGTGGCTTAGTGGTTAGAGTGCCGGACAACGGTCCTGCGTGCGAGTTCGATTCCCATTCGCGGGGGCCGGCTGGTGCAACTTTTTATTTTAATTACTTTTTTTTTGGTTATTTTTTATTCTTATAAGTTTAAAGAAAACCAAAGTTATTTAATTAAATATCAATAAAAATAGTTTTCAAAATTAAAACTCATGTTTTTTTGCAATATTTAAGACAATCAATAACTTACGAATGTTAGAGCGGGACGCCGATACATGCATGCCTGCATTTGCACATTTATGTTTCGGCGTCCCGCTCTAACACACATAAATTGCCGTATTCGGCGTAAGTACTCAACTGTCAGATTTGTTCAACATTCGGCAAAGTTTATAAAAGTTTTCTACGTAATTAAACATGTTGCGTACCAAATAATTTAAAAACTATTGTTATGTTGCTGTTTAAATTATTTAATAGAAAAGAAAGAAAAAGGAAAACTCGTCACACATTGATCGCGGCAGGAATCGAACCCGAGCACTGTCAACATCATTGGTCTTCGAATCCGGCACACACTCCACTTAGCTACTGTACAACTTCACATCAATTTATTGCCCTCTCGCTCTATCTAATGCTTATACTTCTTGTCTATTCGCTTTTGCATTGTTTATGTGTTCTTCTTGTGTCTGTCAAACGAATTGAATAATAAGAATATAAAATTTATGTTTTTAAATTTTTCCAAATAAAGCAGAATTTTCATTATAAATAACGGAATAATAATCCATGGCCTTCTACAGTCAGCACCTGACTGTAGCGTTCGACTGGTTTTGAATCATATTTGCAGAGATAGACTGATCGGAGTATCTTCAATGAAGCTTTCCGGAAAAGGAACGCAGTACAAACACAGAGCGCCTTTCAGTTTTTTCGAGTACTGGAGCCACGGTAAATAAGTTGTTAACAATTCAAATCTGAATTTTCTGGATGAACCTTCTTCTACATCGTTATGGAAGTCTTAATTGGTTGGTGGTATCCAGCATCTTTTTAAGGCTCCCATTTTTTCGGCAGTTGACATACGCGACGATCGCCCAATCCATGACCCTAAATCCTGTGGGTGATATTCTTCGAAGCGCAATGGGTCCAAGCTCTGAGAAGTTGAAGCTGTAGAAGAACTGGGTTGAACATCTAGAGAAGCAGTAGTAGAATGAGACAAATCTCTAACGTTTTCTGCGTCGCTTTCATTGCCTTCTTCGCTCTCGGCACGCTTTCGTTTTTGGGTCGCTGTAAAAGATTTTGGTGAGCATTTTGCGTACTAAGAAAAACTTGAAAGCCGTTTGGGCGACAAAAATAAAGCTTATTTACACTCTTCACTCTGAGGCTGCCATATAATGAAAAGAAGTTCTCGAAATCAACCTTTCAATGCACTTACCTGAAAAGAATTTTCTGATATCCATTACGATGTTGTGTAAATTATTATTTAATTTTATTAATTTTATAAAATTAATCTATTTTTGTCGCTCATAAACACTACCACTTGTAATATAGCACGCATTCGATCTGAACTGTCAACATTGTCTTTGTACATGCGAACAATGGAAAGTAATTCGACTGTTCGCGCGAAAAACGTAATATTTCAAATTTAATTTAAATTGTTCTATCGATATATTAAGAAAACGATTTACTCACACTACAACTATTGTATCGATCGTGCATATTGGAGAAGCACGCCCATCTCTGAACGATTTGTCCATCCTTGTCTACGTCGCTTTTGCGCGCATTTCTTTTTCTTACTCGGTTTTCCCCGAATTTTCGATTTTTTCTCATCACTTATTTCCCTGCACCCCCCTGCTCCAAATGCAACCACAAGCACACACTTAGCGCGCAACTATTATTAATGTTTGTAAACAAAAATTAACACATATCTACGCGACTTATTAAATATCGGGTATTAAATATACGCAATGAAAATTGCGCTTTAGTTGGATTATTACAAATTTCGCGGCGATCAATTTAATACTCCGTTCAAGCGACACGCACAAATTGAATTAACGAACAGAAGAAGAAGAACACATAGACAATGCATAAGCGAATAGACAAGTGTCGGAAGCATAGGAGTGAGCGGGAGGCAATTATTGTATGCATTTGTAGCGCGTTACAAATTTCGTTATATTTTCTTCTTATTGATATTTTCATTGCCAAAAGAAGAAGAAGAACACAAAAACAATGCACCGCAGCGTTGTCGGCACTAAAAATCGAACAAAGGCACCCAAAAACCTACCAAACACATTTCCTTAAAAACTTTTTGCATTATGTGGATTATTAATAAGTATTTTATACGGTATTCGAACGACACGCACAAATTCAATTGACGGACAGAATAAGAAGAACACGCATAAACAATGCAAAAGCGAATAGATAAGAATTATAAGCATTAGATTGGGCGAGAGGGCAATAAGCTTATCCTTATGCAAAACAGAAGTTCTACAGTAGCTTAACTCCACTAAGCTACTGTATAACTTCCGCGGTGCCGCATTTTCTTTCCTTTTCTATCCTACATGAGCATTGCAATGACGTCACAGCTTGCTGGTCTGTATACAGAATCTAGCGAACAATGTTTTTCTTTAATAACGTCGTTGGTATTATAATTAGCTAAGTATGGTCTTACTCAGAATGTTGTATCTTTTATATGTCGGTCACAAATCATCTTAAAAGATTAAATTATTGATTTGAGTGGCGGTGGGCGCACAACATTTGAAATAATTTTCATCTCATCTTCAGCCGGGTACATAGAAACCTTTATGCCAAATTTGGTGTCTCTAGCTTTTATAATAGCTGAGATCTGTGTGTTCATCTGGACATACAGACATCCAGACATCCGGACAGACAGACAGACATGGCTTAATCGACTTGGCTAGTGATCCTGAGCAAGAATATATATACTTTGTGGGGTGTCCCACGCCTCCTTCTGCCTGTTACATACATTTTGCACAAAATTAGTATACCCTTTTTGGACAATTTTCAATGGTGGAAGGGTATAAAAAGAGAAAGACGGCGACGAGGCATTTGTTGACAGCATAGTACGACTAAGCACTGAACACGGTCTTTATGTGTTCAGTGCAAACAGGGGGTAAATCTGTTATTGCTAGTTTTTCGATCGAAGTACCCCAGAGCCCGAAGCATTGAAAGTAGAGACTTCGGCTGCACGCTCGACTGGGGTACTACGATGTTTGACTCTCAGTACAAACAGCGCATAGGCAGTATTGCCAATTTACCTATTTTCCCGTCAGTTTTAGCGTTTTTCAACAGCCAAATTAGGGAAAAATTGCAATCTAGCAGCTAAAGGGAATTCTGGCTATTTTATAAATCGAAATGGCTTGTTTTTGTTAGATTTTTTTAAACATCTGGCAGCATCAATAAATTTATTGTTAAACCGTGACTGTAATCGATATTTGCCGCAAACGATTGATAGTAGGCTTTCAATATGTATAAATCCAACCACTTACAACGTATTTCACAATTTTGATTGATCGTGTGCAAATGTGATAAATGGCTACGAGATCCAGTTTTGAAGGATTGGTTGTGTGTAGATAATAATAATGAACAAAAAAGTTTTTGCAAATATTGTTAAACGAGCATGAATGCGAAACTTTCTGATTTATATGCTCATGCAAAAACATCAAAACATATAGCTATGGCAAGAACAAATTGAACTTTATTCCTGTTCCCCAACAATTTTGAAATACTTCAGCAAATCGATACTTTTTCTGTAGAGAAGGTATTGTGTACCAAGAGTCTCTAATTGTTCAAATTCTTGAGCACTTTAAAATGTCCCCGTTGGAAATTGATGAAATTTTAACTCAATATAAAAATTATGCAGCAGGCAATTGAGCAACAGAATTCATATTGGTACCTTAAACTCTTTTTTGCACATAAGGAAATTTGTATGCTGTATAAAAGATGATTAATTTTATAAATTAATAATTATTTAATATACTTTTGTAATTTTTTTCCGCAGAGAAAATAAATGCTGCCCTAATTACATTTGTCGCGGCTGGCGACTACAACGCCAAACACACATACTGGGGATCTCGCCTCATAACCCCCAAAGGCAAGGAACTCTACAACACAATAATTAAAACTAAAAGAAAGCTTAGCTACGTGTCACCGGGAAGACCTACATACTGGCCAGCGGATCCAAAAAGAATCCCCGACTTAATCGACTTTGCAATAACCAAAGGAATTCCATCCAATCTCATCTCAGCAGTGTCACTCCCAGACCTATCTTCTGAACACTCTCCAGTCTTACTAAATCTCCTTCAGCAGCCGCAGGTTAACGAGAAGCCTTATAGACTCACAAGCAACAAGACTAACTGGGTTACATTTAAAAAGTACGTCTGCGCACACACTGGTGCGCTAAGTTCGTTAAGCTCCGAAGAAGACATCGACAACCTTAACAGCGTGCTGGTATCGTGGCAGCAGCAAAAGTCTCTACACCACCAGACTTGCTCGCCTCTACGAAACCCAACAAAACGCACAGAGACATCGAGAACCTGGTGCTTGATAAACGACGCCTGCGCAGGGAGTGGCAGAAACATAGATCCTTGAGCTCAAAGCAAAAACTAAAGGCCGCCACGCGCTTGCTAACCAGAGCACTCAAGCTCAAGGAAGCGGAAGCACAACACAGCTACATCGAGCAACTCTCACCATCTAGCACAAAACACTCTCTGTGGAAAGCACACCGGCACCTCCAAGCACCAACAGAAGCTGCTACACCTCTACGGGATGCTGATGGCAAATGGATTCGTAGCGACGAACAAAGAGCTTGCACCTTTGCTGACCACCTGGAAAAAGTCTTTCAGCCTAACCCCTCTACCAACTCGTTTAGTCTCCCCTTGTCGCCTGGCAACTGCGCTCCCTTGAATCCAATTGTTTTTACACCTAACTAAATTGTGAGAATAATCAAAGAACTAAAGCCAGGAAAATCGCCTGGTCATGACTTGGTTACGACAACAATGATCAAACACCTCCCAATGTATGATTCAATCAATTTGTCTGCTATTCAACGCAATTGCTAAGTTTGGCTACTTCCCAAAGCAATGGAAAAAGTCAATTATAATAATGATTCCCAAGCCAGGAATGGACAAAACTTCACCAGCATCCTACAGGCCAATTAGCCTTCTAACATGCCTATCTAAGCTCTTTGAAAAGGTGCTCCTGTTACGATTAACGCCATACATCAAACAAGGTAATATAATACCGTCACACCAATTTGGCTTCCGACAGAAGCATGGAACCATTGAACAGGTTAATCGCATCACGTCTGAAATACGCACTACCTTTGAGCACCGCGAATACTGCTCGGCGCTATTCCTGGACGTAGCTCAGGCTTTTGATAGAGTCTGGCTTGATGGACTTATGTTCAAAATTGTACAAATGTTGCCGCAAAACACACACAAGCTACTGGAGTCTTACCTCTACAAACGCATTTTCGCAGTTAGGTGCAACAACAGTGTGTCCCACGACTGCAATATTAACGCTGGTGTCCCACAAGGAAGCGTTCTGGGCCCTGTTCTCTACATCTTGTTCACATCGGACATCCCAACTAACTCCCAGCTAACAACACACACATTCGCCGATGATACTGCGATCCTCAGTCGCTCCCACTCTCCAAAAATTGCAACTGAACAACTAGCTCGCCACCTCATACGGGTGGAAAGATGGTTTGCAGACTGGCGCATCCGCATTAACGAGGCCAAAAGCAAGCACGTAACTTTTACACTCAACAGAGAAACATGCCCCCCATATGCCCTATACAATACACCCGTCCCACAAGCTGCCGAAGTAACGTATCTGGGCGCACACCTAGACAGGCGGCTCACCTGGCGAAAGCACATCGAAGCTAAGACTACGCATATGAAACTCAGGGTAGCTGGTCTCTACTGGCTTATCAACTCCAACTCTCCACTAAGGCTGGAGTATAAAGTACTCTTATATAATTCTGTGCTTAAGCCCAAATAGACGTACGGCTCTGAGCTATGGGGTAGTGCGTCAAAAAGCAACATCGAAATAGTTCAGCGAGCCCAATCAAAAATCTTGCGACCGGGGCTCCTTGGTATGTTCGAAGCGCGAATATCCACAGGGACTTAAACATAAAACATGTAAATGATGTATTAATTGAAAAAAAAGTCAAATACTTAAAAAAGCTTGACTCTCATCCAAATCCCCTTGCCAAGCACCTACTAAAAACTCACAGCTCAACCCGGCTGCAGCGAAATGACCTACCAGCCCAGCGTAATTCTTCTTAGGGCCGCCTAACACCAATACAATTAACCTTAAATTGTACACTATAATAGATTAAGATTAGCAAACTTATTGTTAGACTCAAAAATGAGATGATTCAATAAATAACAAACACACTTAAAAAAAAAAAAAAAATTACATATGTAACTATATACATCCTCCAAATTACCTAATTCTTATTGGAACTAACCAAAGCTATACAAATGAAGATGCAAACTATGTAGATATAGATGAAACCACTATATTTAGGCCATGGATTTTAAAAAAATTCATGGTCTACTGTGTTTGTCGGAACGCAAATGTGCGTAACAGGCAGACCGCATAAACTATATATATTTTGAATCAGTATCAACAGCCGTGTCGATTGAGTCATGTCTGTCTGTCCGTCTGTCTGTCTGTCTGTCCGTCTGTCTGTCTGTATGATCACCTGGATCTCAGAAACTATAAGAGCTAGAGTCTTCAAATTTTGTGACAACATCCGTGTATGTTGCAGTGTTTTAAAGTTTTTTCGAAATTCGGGCACGCCCCTTCCCGCCTCTGAAAATCATTAAAAACTATTTAAAACTCACAATATACACCCAACAACCATAGTTGAAACATGACAAATACCTTGCCACGGGTGTTTTCTGAAAATTTCATTTAAATCGGACTAAAGATAAGTGAGATATGATCCGATTTAAACTCAATTTTATTTGCATAAATATAATGGTAACATAATTAGCTCAGAATGCAACTTTGGCGATCGAACGAAAAATGAGGCGGTGGTTTAGTAGTTAGAGTGGCGGACAGCTGTCCTGCGTGCGCGAGTTCCGAGTCCCATGCGCGGCCGGTGGAACTTTTTATTTCCATTACTTTTTTTTTTTGATTATTTTTTTATTCCTATGAGCTAAAAGGAAAACTACAGTTATTTAGTTGAATATCAATAAAATAGTTTTCAAATATTAAATCTCATGTTCTTATGCAATATTTAAGACAATCAATAAGTTACGAATGCTAGAGCGGGATGCCGATACATGCATGTCTGCATTTGCACATTTACGTTTCGGCGTCCCGCCGAACATTGTGCAACATTCGGCAAAGTTTATAAAGTTTTAACTAAATATGTTGCGTACCAAAAAAATTAAAAATTATTGTTTGTTAAGCTATTAAATTATTGAATAGAAAAGAAAGAAGAAAAACATGTCATACATTGATTGCGGCAGCAATCGAACCCGAATACTGTCAACATCATTGGTCTTCGAATCCGTCACACACTCACTTTTTTTTTTTAATTAATTATTTATTTAGAAGCGATGAATCCATACAATGCAGTAATAGTAACATAACAGCGCAATTAACAAGTAATAGTAAAACCAAACCTCGCACTAAGCATGTGAGGACTTACAACTTTGTCTCATATTTCGAAGGGGTCTTTAGGGTTGTCCAATTGTTTTGGCGAAACCCTTCCTTTTTAATCTCCTTAGAGGCCTAGCAGGGAGTAAGCGTCTAGCAAGTATATGCGGCTGTAATTGGATTTTGCAGAAATACCCCAGACCTGTATTCCGTACAGCCAGATCGGGGCTACGTAGACTGCTCTTTTGGCTCTCAGTGACATGGTGCTTTTTCTGTTTATCAGCCATCGCAGTTGTTGCATCTTTTGATAGCATCTCCGAGCCGTAGCTTTCAGGTGCGGGCCGAAAGTCAGACGTTTATCAAGGGTAATCCCGAGGTACTTAGCCTGTAAAGGTTGATCTAGTATTACACCTTCCAATACTATGGGTGCGGTAGTGGGAATTAAGGTCTTCAAGGTGAAGCAGGGATTGGTGGTCTTTTGTGGATTGACCTTTAAATTCCATCTTTTGCACCATGCAGCCAGTGTGGTGAGGTACTGTTGGAGACCCCGTGCCGCCTCGTTGCAACAATTAGAGCTGTACAACAATGCGATATCATCAGCGTACGTAGCAAGTAGGGCCTTCCTGGGATCTACCATATGACAGGCGTTTGGGCAGGGCAGATCTGCAGTAAATACTGAGTAGAGCAGCGGTCCCAGTACGCTGCCCTGTGGAAGTCCAGCTCTCATAACGCAGGGAGTCGAATAGGTGTTTCTGAACCTGACCATGAATTTCCGATCTTCCAAGTATGATCTTAGAACTCCATAATATGGTGCTGGGAATAACTTTTTAATTTTGCTTAGAAGGCCGTCATGCCAGACCCTATCAAATGCCTGTTGCATGTCAATGAACACAGCATTACAGTATTCCAAATCATCAAAGGCCTGTAGGATGTGTTTTGTCAATCTGTGTACCTGCTCCACAGTGCTGTGTCCCTGACGAAATCCAAACTGATGATCCGGCAGGATACGAAGCTCGTTAATAATGTCACCTAATCTGTTGGCAATCAGTCGTTCCCATATCTTAGATAGCGAAGATAAGAGACTAATGGGTCGGTACGATTCAGGGCTTTCTTCAGGTTTACCGGGCTTATGTATCATTAAGATTGCTGCCATTTTCCACTGATTTGGGAAAAACTGCACCCTGAATATGGCATTATATATTAGAGCCAAGAAGAGAACGGGTAGCGCTTTTAATGTGGCATTGCAAATATTGTCGAAGCCAGGAGACTTTTTAATCGGGAGAGATTTAATAACTTCAGCAATTTCCTCAACCCTGATGGGCTTACTGGGTAGTGACATTTGGAGAGGCGTCTCTAGGCTACCAATCGTCTCTTGATACTGCTCCGTTGTAGCGAATTGGAAATGGGTGAACCTAGTCTCCAGATAATGTGCAAAACAATTAGCCTGCTCCTCTTCATTTTTAGCAAGTTTACCTCCCGGACACCTTATTGGAACCTGTCTAAACGGTTGTCTTTTAAGGGACTTGGTGCACTTCCAAAGCGAGTATTCAGCTTCCACTGTGTAGTCCATAGAAGCTAATTTCTGCTCAAAAAAGTTGCTCCGCAGTTCTCTTAAGACGTTTCGTAGTTGCTTTGCAGCACGGTTCCATAAAACTCGGTCCCAGGGGTCTTGAGATCGGATTGCTCGCCTTCGGAGTCTTCTTTTCTGTGTCAGAAGCTCTCTAGCCTCTCTTGTCAAGACTATCCCATAGGTGGTGCCTGTCCAAGCGACAGGAGGAGTAGAGAGAGCCGCAGCACTATGAATGCTTTCTGTTAGGTTGTCGACAGCCATTTCAATTTCCTCACCAGAATTAAGCGTGGTGTTCAGCGAAATAAGGCTCACCAATTGTTGGCTAAAGGCAAGCAGGTCAGTGTGTTTGATGACTAGCCTGGGACTTGGATTGACATGAGTAATATCTGTCTCAACGCTAATGATCAGAGGCAAATAATCAGAATCCAAGTCCCAGTTTTGTGTAATAGTTGCTAGGTGATCTGGTATACCATGATACACTGCAAAGTATATGCAGGAAGGCGTAAGGCTGGACACATATGGATACCTGGTTGGGGAGCCAGTTGCGAGGATCTTAGCTCCAGTCACGGACATGGCTTCAGCTAGTTCCCGCCCGCGAGGTGAATTGTAAGTGTCGCCCCAAAGCCAGTGGCGGGCATTCCAGTCGCCACCAACCAGATACCTTTGGCCGCAGGCGCGTATTATGTCAGTAAACTGCCTTTCTTCAATTCTAGTACTTGGGGAACAGTAAATGGCGCTGAACTGCACGTCCCCCAGTCCTGCGGCTACTTTAACTGATGACAACTGTATGTGGGGTGTCTCGATGACGTTTTGTGGAAAATGGCGAAGAGTTGTCCTCACGAACACCGCTACTCCGCCAACGCTATTATTATTAAGTGATGGCCTATATGCTGGATAGTACGCATATCCGTATATCTTCACAGTTTCCCCTCTTTTAAGTCTAAGTTCCGTCACAAGAAGAATGTCTACCATTTTGTTGTGCGCGAACAGCTCAACATCTTTGGCTTTTCTTGAAATGCCGTTAGCATTCCAAATGAGAATCTTTAGTGGATTCATTGGGAGGCTGAAACGTTGTTAAAGAGGTGGGGGTTAAGTTCACTCCCAGCCCATTGCTTCAACATATTCGCTAGTTCAAGAACCATTTTTTCGAGCTTTTCAAGTCGTTGATTGGTTTGGCTTTTATGCTGTAGTTGTTCTTGCTGCTGCTGTTGCAACTACATAAGGAACTGCTGGTGTTGTTGTTGTTGAATCTGCTGTTGCCATTCCAGAAACTGTTGTTGTTGCTGTTGTAAGAATACTTGGACTTCAGATGAGTTATTCTGCTGTGTATTCGATCGATGTTGCTGCGATATCTGTTTCGTTTGTGAGTTCTGTAAGCGTTGGGGCTGGGCTGGTCCATCCTTGGAGGGCGCTATATTTGAATATCCTTTTGCTACTGTAGCATAGGATGCTGCTGTGGTACCGCCAGTGCCTAAAGATGGTTGGCTTTGGGCAAAATTAAGCTGTGGTTTTGTTGGTTGCTGCTGTACTGTTGGCTGGATGTAATTCTTGCGATAATTTGGTTGCAAGGCAGGAGGCTTTTGCTGGTCTCTATGAGAGTGGCGATGATAGTTCATATTTAAACTGTTCGCCTCTCTTGCAGGCCCCATAGATCTTCGAAGAAGCTCCTGATACTTTAGGCAGCCTTTAAAGCTAGCCGTATGGTTTTGAGAGCAATGGTAACATGTGGGCAGTGCGTCTATCGGTCGGGTGCATTGTGTGGTTTGGTGATTTTCGCCACATCTGGCACAATTTGGGTGTCTGCGGCAGTATTTAGCTGTATGGCCGTACTCCTGGCGCAATTTCAGAAGACTTTCTCATCTTTTCAATCCGTATTTTCTGTCGGCAGAGGGTCTTCACATGGTAAATTTCGTTAATTTTTGCACACGGCTTTATATTAATGAAGAAGATGTTTAGTTTTTCGTCTTTATTGGTCCTAGAACTAGGATTGTGAATGTGGAGTACTTCGTAGCCTAAGCATTTCAGATCGGCGGTTATGTCTTTGTTTGGTGTGCTGTGATTTTTTTTTTTTTTTTTTTTTTTTTTTTTTTTTTTTTATTTGTGGAAATTAATAACTATTTCGTTCTTTTGGCTTATTTTTTTTTTTTTTTTTTTTTTTTTTTTTTAAATTTTTTTTGTTTTTTCCTTTTTATTTTTTTGAAGAAAAATTTTTTTAAGTTTTTTTTTTTTTTTATAAGCTCAAACAGATCATTCAAGTTTCTAATATGCTGATTGGTTGTATTAGATGGTTCCTGCAAGTTTCGGCCAGTATTGGAATCATCGAGTTGAGAATCATCCATATGGGCACTGTCATTATCAGCACCCTCAATCAACATGTCTTCCACGCAATTTTCGTTAGTAGAGATATCCGTGTCCAGAATGGCAAACCTATTATTAGAGCTTATCTTCTGGCTAGTCGTAGGGGGCGAGTGTAATACGTGAGTACTGCTCCCTCTTTTCGGGTTGGAGATGGGGGAAAAGGGCTTTACATTTTTCCTTTTGCCCGCTCTTTGGTTTTGATCACTTAGTAATCTTCTGGCAGCATCGCTGAGATTATCTGCTACGATGCCAGAGTTTATCGATGTGGAACTTTCCTGGTGAGTGGATCTTGTTCCAAGGCAGGTGCTGCTTATTGTGGCACTTGCCGTTGTGTATATGGTGCTGCTATTGGCACTAGTAAATGTCACCGTTGTTGTGGTGACACTACCGCTTTGAGTTAAGTTGCTTGTAATGCGTTGAATTTCTGAGCGGCACTGATCTCTGATCTCATGAGGTAATTTGCCTGCTATTGAGAACATTATTCTATGTTCACTCTGCTTATTTAAAAGCTGGGAGTCATCAGAAATGTCTTCATTGTCTTACTAGTAATTCTTAATATTTACAAAATAACTTTCACGCTCAACTGTCCAAAAACAGATCGAATGCAGATCAGTTTCGCTGATAAGCGTAGATTTTATTGCCCCCTTTAGCGGCTCTGCGCGAATGAGGGGAATAAATTGCCCGAAGGGCAGTAATCGTAGTTACGCTTCACTTCGAGTAACGCTTTTTGTTATTGGCCAGATGCCGACGCCGCACGAAGCAGCGCCCGAAAGTGCTGGTGAGTGCTATTTTTAGCACTAAGAGAATGCAACGATTAAGCAAAATATATCACTTTTGCAGACGCGCGACACAACCGATCTCTATGAATGCAGATTTGCGACTGCACACACTCGCTAAGCTACTGTACAACTTCACATCAATTTATTGCCTCTCGCTCTATCTAATGGTTATACTTCTCTTCTATTCGTTTTTGCTTTGTATAAGTGTTTTTTTTTTGTCTGTCAATTGAATTTCTCCGTATCGTTCGAATTAAATAAAAAGAATATAAAATTTATATTTTTAAATTTTTCCAAATAAAGCAAAATTTTTATTCATATAATAAATGATAAACGGTATACAATAATAATCCATGGCCTTCAAGAGTCAGCACCTGACTGTAGGGTTCGACTGGTTTTGGAGTAATTTTAATAAAGACAAAAAAAACTTTAATAAAAGAGTTTAGCTATTTTTTTTAGCTATATTAAATTGTTTTTAGCTGTTTCTAATTTTTCTGAACCATGATTTAGCTATTTCAGGTCTTGGAAAGTTGGCAACACTGAACATAGGATCAAAACTGCTTCAGTCGCACAACGACAGCGAAACGAAGAGCATGCCCGTAATTTTTTGCGCTGTGCGATCGTTTGAATGTGTGCGTGTATGTATGCACATGCTGGCATGTGAATGTATGCGTTGCTAGTGAAGTTTGACAACAGGCAAATGCTTCAGCCGGCCCGCTGCACAGTGGTTCCCTCCAAAGACCAAAAACAAAACAAGAGCAACAGTCGAGCGACACGCGACAGTGGGATATCCTTCGATCTTTTTTTAAACGTTAAGAGTCCATAATTGTACGATACTACTACTTAAAAGAAATATCGTAAAGTAAGCCTCTATTTGCGTCTTTATATGAATACGTGTATATGCATGTAGCATTTCATTGGTCAAGCACAAATGTATGTGTGTGTGTGTGTGCGTTTGAATGCAAAAAATGCGTGTGCGTAGAAGTGAGAATCGAGCAACAGATCGCGCTCGCATTCTCTTTCTTTTTCTTTCCTATATGAGCGTTGCAATGACGTCACAGCTTCCTGGTCTGTATACAAAATCAAAGCGAAAAAGGTTTTTGTTTAATAACGTCTGTGTTTCTTGTCCGATCGGATTGAAATTTTGACGTTATGTTGGTATTATAATAAGCTAACTATGGTCTTACTCAAAATGTTGTATCCTTTATATGTCGCTCACAAATCAGCTTAAAAGATTAAATTATTGATTTGCGGGGGCGGTGGGCGTGCCACCCAACATTTGAAATAAACTTCATTTGCGCCGGGTAAACAGAAACCTTCATGCCAAATTTTGTGTCTCTAGCTTTTATAATAGCTGGGATCTGTGTGTTCATTTGGTCATCCGGACACCCGGGCAGACAGACATGCCTTTATCGACTCGGTTAGTGATCCTGTGGGGCCTCTCACGCCTCACTCTGCCTGTTACATGTATTAGCAAAAAGTTAGTATACCCTTTTTTAACCTTTTTCAATGGTCGAAGGTTATCAGAAACATTGAGAAGCCTGAATATACACGTATGTTGTCACATACACAATTGTATGTCTCTAGCTCTTATAGTTGCTGATATCCAGGCGTTCATACAGACGGACAGACAGATATGGCTCAATCAACTCGGCTGTTGATACTGATTCAGATTATATGTACTTTATGGGGTCGAAGATGCCTCCTTTTGCCTGTTACGCCATTTTCTTTCAATGTTTTTTCTAGATCTCAAAAGTGGCAAAACATGGGAAAACCAATACAAAAAGTGTTTCCCGGCTTCCTTCAGTAGCGTTCCACTCACTATTCAAGGCGTATTCGGGGGTATTTGCTGTAGTATTTTTGTGTTTTCTATACAGAATTTCGAATTTTCCTGTTACTCTCGCCAACTTTGATAACTTCTGAATTCAACACTTAAACACAACAAACAAACAACACTAACAAAACACAATAACAGGGCAAGAGACACGAGTTTCGAAATCCTGTTGTGTTCGGGGGGAGTCGAACTCCTACACACCGGGTCAGTCATACGTCAGGCAACAGCGCCTCATCGTTGTGAGCCGTCCCGTCCCCCCTTTGGAAGTGTTGTCAAATGCCAAGTTAAGTTGCTATGAGCACTGTTTTTCCCATTATTCGACTTAGTTCACCTAATAAAAACTGTCAAATCAAATCTAAAATAGTCTTACTTACAAGGAACTGTGTGTATTTCAGTTTATCGGTTCGAATCCCAGCGGGATCTACACGGTGTGTCCCGAAAAAAACCGAACTTTAGATTTAAATCATACAACATACAGCAACATTAAAAAAAACATTCATCCTCTTTCAAACGCACCTAACTTCATGTAAGTCGGATGACAGATGTAAAAGTGATAGCCATTTCAATAAAACAAAACTAATGGTTCGAAAATAAAAGAGCAAATATAAAATTTTGTGTCCAACTTGGAAAAAAATTTGCTGAGACATACAAATTAATGAAAAAAGTGTATATTAATGATTGTATGAATCGTTCTCAAGTTTTTACGCGGTTTACACCATTACCCAGTCGAACGCTACAGTCAGGTGCTGACTGTAGATGGCCATGGATTATCATAGTATATCGTGTATCATTTATTTCCCGTTATTCATAATGGAAATATTGCTTCATTTGGATTATTATTAAGCATTTAAAAATATTTACAAATTTTATTCAGTACAGTCGGAAAGTATTAGAACACGATAAAAAAAACTTGTTTTTGTCAGTTAGGTATGATTGGACGGGTAGCTTTCAGAAAGCCACTTCTACGACCAGTAAATAAACAAAAACGACTGAAGTTTGCTCAAGAACATGTTGACTGGACGATTGATCAGTGGAAATCAGTTTTATGGTCAGACGAATCAAAATTCGAACTTTTCGGTAGCCATCGGCGTCAATACGTTCGCAGAAAAGTCAATGGAAGATACAAACCAGAGTGTATTGTGCCAACTGTAAAACATGGTGGTGGCTCAGTGATGGTTTGGGGCTGTTTTAGCCACGCTGGCGTTGGTCAACTAAAAAAAGTTGAAGGAATAATGAAAAAAGAACAGCGAAAGGTGGCCATTTTCAAGAAAATCGCTTAAAGTAACATAATCACTGTTTGCTGATAAATTTTAATTTAAATTTCGGTTAAATAATTTGAAAATGTTTTCAAACCATAAAGCTACCTTAAATTTACAAAACTACTGCGAATATGTTAATATATTTTGAAAAATTATACGATAAACTGACAAAAACAACTTTTATTATCGTGTTCTAATACTTTCCGACTGTACTGTATTCTTATTATTTTATTTGGCCGACACGCACAAATTCAAATGACGGACAGAAGAAGAGCACATTAATAATGCAAAAGCGAATAGACAAGAAGTAAAAGTATTAGATAGAGCGAGAGGGCAAAAAGTTTATGTATGCATTTTTACGTAATGTCCAACAGTATTGGCGGCCGCAGGAGTTGAACAGTAGCTTAGAGGAGTACGAGTATGTCCCAAATTCGTAGGCCAATGATTTTGACAGTGTTCGGGGTTCGATTGCTGCCGCAGTCAATATGTGACATGTTTTTTTTTCATCTTTCTTTTCTATTAAATAATTTAACTGACAGATGCGTATGTGTGCCGAATACTGCAATTGATGTGTGTTAGAGCGGGACGCCGAAATATAAACATGCAAATGCAGACATGCATGTATCGGCGTTCCGCTCTAACATTTGTAACTTATTGATTGTCTTAAATATTGCATAAAAATATGAAATCAAATTTTTGACAACTATTTTTATTGATATTCAATTAAATAATTTAGCATTTAGGTAGCGGGTGGAGTTTTCGACTGTAATTTTCCCTTAAGTTTATAAGAAGAAAAATAAATAAAAGAAAAACAAGAGCAACAGTCGAGCGGCACGCGACAGTGGGATACCTTTCGACCTTTTTGAATCGTATAGAGTCAATAATTGTACAATACTTCTACTTAATAGAATTATCGTAACGTAAGCCTTTATATACGTGTTAATATGAATACGTGTATATGCGTGTATCATTTCATTGGTCAAGCACAAATGTATGTATGTGTGTGTGTGCGTTTGAATGCAAAAAATGCATGTGCATAAAAAAGAAGAGAAGAACAACTGATGGCGCTACGCGCTCAAATTCTCTTTCCTTTTCTTTTCTACATGAACATTGCAATGACGTCACAGCTTGCTGGTCTGTATATAAAATCAAAGCGAACAAGGTTTTTGTTTAATAACTTCTGTGTTTGTTGTCCGATCGGATCTAAATATAGTCCTACTCAGACTGTTGCATCTTTCATAAGTCGTTCGCAAATCAGCTTAAAAGATGAAATTATTGATTTGCGTGGGCGGGGGGGCGTGGCACCCAACATTTGAAATAAACTTCACCTGTCCCGGATTAACAAAAATATTCATGCCAAATTTGGTGTCTCTAGCTTTTATAATAGCTGAGATCTGTGTGTTCATCTGGACATCCAGACATCCGGACAGACAGACAGACATTGCTTAATCGACTTGGCTAGTGATCCTGAGCAAGAATATATATACTTTGTGGGGTCTCCCACGCCTCCTTCTGCCTGTTACATACATTTGCACAAATTTAGTACACCCTTTTTTGACCATTTTCAATGGTCGAAGGGTATAAAAATATTTTTCCACATGATTGATATGTGGTTAATTCGTAGATTTTATACCGTCGTAAGTCAGATCAATATATGCCACTGTTCGACTTTAAGCTCTCTATAACTGAGCACCTGTGCAAGGCAGGAAAAATAAAGAAGCGCGGGCGTCCTGGGATGACTCCAACTGCATCGCCGACTACAAGAAGGGAAGGTACTCCTTCTACCAGCAAGCGAATGAGGCAACAGGCTTTTCCCTTTCATTCTGTTCGAGAGGACAAAATTGGACATTTTCCCACTTGGGAAAAGAATAGGCAACTCCGCCAAAACGATTGTTCCTTCCCATTATAAACCTTTTGCGAGAAATGGAATGTATTTTTATGTTATAATGAGAAAAGAAACTGTTTTGCCAACTTTCACATGATTGCATAGAAAGCCATATATGGCCATATTTGGAAATACGCTAAATGCATAGGAAGTCATATATGGCTTCATTTTTTTTCCCCCAAACTATGGCCCCAAAAACAAAAATGTTCCAAATATATGTTATTTTTACCTAAATAAAACAATATTTACATAAAAAATTTGTTTCTTCAATATTTCTATGCTCACGCAATAGAGGGTTAAGATACTATCGGATAAAAGGGCGCGAGAGCCCTTGGTGAGTCTCGCACTGTTTACGCCGATATGCTGCCTACTTTTGGGCGGCGAGTTTCGGCATGAACAAACACTAAAGAAACGTCACTTGAACCTATGTAACTTGTAAACTAATCGTCCGGTTGTCATGCAATTTTGACAGATTTCTTTTAAAGGTTAGTACTTCGTAAGAATCATATGGATTATTACATAGCGACGCCATCTTTGTGTCATCCTACGGACTTATTGAGTGATGTGTTACTTAACCCGCGAACACACCTCGTACATACCTTGCAGTAGAGGAACTACTGCTTTAGGATTGTTCATCATTGGTAACTTTGTTCTTCCTAAGCCTGCTCAAAGTAACGATAAATTTAAAGTTCAATTAGACAAATTTCGTACTAAGGAGCTTTTGTATTAAGTACTCTTACCGATTATTTAGAAAACAGTTCTGCCCTCAACATTTTCTTCCACAATACTCAGAGCCTGAATTGCATTGAAGATATTCGATCAGAGAGATTGGTGCTTCAGTCAGCCTCAGGGATTGTAGAAAAGACGAAAATTTTGATTAAGTTGGTGGTTAGGTAGGCAAAATGTAAATATGTATGAATGTTTGATTTATATAAATAAGTTTAAGTTTAATCCATTACATTTTTAAGTTTTCTTTCATTTTATTTTCAATTAAGTAAATTTTTGTATTTGTTTAATTCAAATTTTCCTGCATATCATAGTTGACGGCCTTGTATGGAGGGCGCGGTCATAAATACTTCCAGTTGAGCTAGAGGCTTGAAACTTTGCACATCATTTTCTAATAATACCTCTAATATTATATAAGGTTGTCAAATATCTCCCTTCCGCTCGTATCTGGCAACACTATACATAATGTCGATGTCACGAGTTGCCATATGCCGGTCTAACCAGATGTATTCCATGATTTGATCGGTATTTGTCGTCACAGGTCTTCCGCCGCAGCGGAAAAAAAGGTTTGAAACAAACGAGCCCGAAACGTTTGATCAGTCATTGTTTGTTACAACTATTATACCTCTGAGGCTAGTAGATAAAGAATAATTTTTTGGAACAACAAAACTCCGCAGTCAGTGAGATTTTGTCGACCCCTCAAAATGGAATTTGGCAAAGAATCCAAGGATCACATTCTTAAAGAAACGGAAGATTTAATGAAAGAAAGATCTCCATCTCATTCGAACTTTTCATGACCCTTATAGATGGGAAAGCTTTGAATGTTTTAACGGGCACGAAATTATGCCAATTATGTTCCATCTGTGGTGCAGGTCCAAAACAGTTTATGGAAAACACCGAAATAAATTCATTCAAGCCGAAATCTTGACATCCATGTTATGGATTAAGTCCACTTCATGCTTGGATAATCGTTTTTGAATTGCTTCTTAAGATTTCGTATAGAAAGGGGTTTAAAAAATGGCAAGCAAGAAGTGAAAGTGAAAAACAAGAGATAAAAATTAAAAAAAATACTAAAAATAAAGAAAAAAATACATACAAAATAGAATGTGGCAAGAAATGGATTGCATGTAGAAAGGCCAATTCCAAATGGCGGTAACTCAAACGATGGCAATACTGCGCGAAAAGCTTTATTGAATATAGAATTGTTTGCATATATATTTTAGAAGTCGACTTGAAATTACTTCGGAATCTGCATAATATTCTTATTGCTATTAACTGCGAATTTGCAATAGATGCTGAAAAATTTCAGAAACTTTCTGATAATACAATTAGATTATACATGTTGCATTATCCATGGTATCCAATGTCGCCAATGCTACATAAGATTCTGGTACATGGATCACAGATTATAGCTGCATCAGTGGTGCCAGTAGGTTGTCTGGGCGAAAATGCGTCAGAAGCGCGAAACAAATTTTACAAGCGCGACAGACGCATACACGCTAGACACAATTCCCGGCCAAACAATATGTTAGATGTGTTCCAAAGATCTATAGACTCATCAGATCCACTAATATCAAGTATACATATAAGGAAAAGGGTTGACAGACAAAAAAAAAACGAACGCTTCCACGTGAAGTAATTGACCTTTTAGAAGGACCCCATAATGTTACTTCAAATAATGTGCAATCGTCATCTAATGACTACAGTTCTGATGATGACTCGGAATCAGACGATATAAATCCATTTTCATTTGAATTGCCTACATTAAAAAATTATATAAAAGTATGTCTTTGTATATTTTCAAGAAAACATCATAATAATAAATTAATCTAACCTTATTATTAAGAATGAATTTAATTATTATAAACATTTTTCACATCATTAAAAAATACGTATACGCAATATCGGCATATATAAGCGGTCAGGGAAGGCGTGGTCCAATTAACTTAAAACTTTGTTTACATAATTTGAGTGGTGTTTATCATGTATACCAAATTTCAGCTCGATATCTTTAATATTAGACTTTATGCCACTATTTTTGGAATTTAGCCCAATGTGCGCCGGCTGGCTTATCCATGGTGTCGTTTTCACCGGCTCTGAATCGTCGAAACCATTCCTCCGCGGTTCGAAGTGATAGAGTACCATCCCCCAAAACACCATTAATCTCACGGAACGTTTCTCTAGCGGACTTGCCTTTAACGAAGGAAAACTTTAAAATAGCGCGAATTTCGGCGTTAGTGAACTCCATGTTTACACGTCTATAACTGTTAAACCCAATATCCAAACTAATCATGCATAGCGTTGTTTTGTAGGTTATGTCAAGATCTTTCAAATTATGTATACGAGCTCTGTAGCGTTTTGTACATAGCCGAGAAATTCCAAAGACTGTGACGTGGCATGAAGCGACTCACATTTTTCTATCTTTATTTTATAAATATATATAAGCTAAAACTTAAGTCGAATATACCCCACAGCGTTCTTATTATAAGCATGAGCATAGGCAGAAACGCAGGCAGTAACATAGTCATAAGCACAGGCAGAAAACGTAGGCACAAGCATAGGCAGCGAAACAGATGACAGGGGCGGGGGCAAAGACGAGGAAAAGGGCACGCACCATATGCAAAACCCTCCAGCAATCGGCGCCCATCA
>JAECXB010000256.1:0-81211 GCA_018151435.1 Zaprionus africanus | reverse complement strand
ACGAAAACTTAGAAGGCAAATTTTATCTACACAATAATAATGTTTTAAATACAACAAGAGCAACAGTCGAGCGGCACGCGACAGTGGGATACCCTTCGACCTTTTTGAAACGTAAAGAGTCAATAATTGTTCAATACTTCTACTTAATAGAAATATCGTAACGTAAGCCTTAATATGCGTCTGTGTCAAGCACAAATGTATGTATGTGTGTGTGCGTTTGAATGCAAAAAATGTGTGTGCATAGAAAAGAAGAGAAAAACAACAAATGGCGCTACGCGCTCGCATTCTCTTTCCTTTTCTTTCCTACATGAGCATTGCAATGACGGCACAGCTTGCTGTTCTGTATACAAAATCAAAGTGAACAAGGTTTTTAATTAATAACTTCTGTGTTTGTTGTCCGATCGGATTGGAATTTGACATTATGTTGGTATTATAATAAGCTAAGTATAGTCTTACTCAGAATGTTGTACCTTTTATATGTCGCTCGCAAATTAGCTTAAAAGACGAAATTATTGATTTGCGTGGGCGGGGGCGGCGTGGCACCCAACATTTGAAATAAACTTCACCTGTCCCGGATCAACAGAAACCTTCATGCCAAATTTGGTGTCTCTAGCTTTTATAAGAGCTGAGATCTGTGTGTTCATCTGGACATACAGACATCCGGACAGACAGACAGACATGGCTTAATCGACTTGGCTAGTGATCCTTAGCAAGAATATATACCAGGTGTACAACTATGAAATGTCGTTTTTTTTAATAAAAAAACACTTTATATTTTGTGGAAAAAGAAAAAATCATTTGTTCAAAATATTTGCCGTTGCTAGCTGCATATTTTTCCCATCTCTCGGGCAATTTGTGGATTTCACGCCAGTAGAACTCATCGTCTTTTGCAAAAAACCATTCATCGAGCCAGTTTTTCAAATTTTCGTAAGAATCGAAGCGCTGCTCAGCGAGTGCGTGTCCCATCGAAGCGAATGGGTGGTAATCGGGTCCGCATGCGGAAGTGGTTCGACAGTCAAGGTTGACACTTCACATGGTTAAAGTTTTATGACAATCGATAAATATTTACGTTTGCGAGACATCTATTTGTTCGACATTTCATAGTTGTACACCTGGTATACTTTGTGGGGTCTCCCACGCCTCCTTCTGCCTGTTACATACATTTGCACAAAGTTAGTATACCTTTTTTTGACCATTTTCAATGGTCAAAGGGTATAAAAACTAAAAATATTATTAAAGACCATTGTATTGCTAGTATAATCAAACACGAAACACCAAGGTGTACTTTCCAAAAATACCGTAAGCCATTTTTCATCCAACACATTAAGCCTAACATACTAATAACCTGGAACTTGACCAGAGAAAAACTTAACCAAAATTGTAACAATCAAGAAATTTATATTGAAAATAACAAAATTATAAAAATATTGACTTGTACAGCAGAGTTTTCAATATCAAATAATATACAACAATATACAAATCTAATATTCACCGAGCATAACGTCACAAATGTTGAACCTATGTCACATATTGAAATAAAAGAAATGATTATGCAAAACAATAAGAATTATACAATCTATAAAAATATATTAATAATCCTCATGTTTGTATTAGCTATAATATCTATATTTTACCTATACATGAAATGTAAAACAGCACCTCTTAACATTATAATAACATATCTAAGACCTAAAGCAAACACATCAGTTGACAAAAATATTGAAACAGTTAAAATAAAAAAATACTGAAGAAGTAAAAACTGAAAATCCAATTCCACAATTATATCCAGAAGTATCCATATGAATTACTTAAACCAATCTTTTGAAAAGCTTCACTCTTCAAAAGCCTCACAGTTCATTACTTAAACCGATTTTTTGGAAAGCTTCACTCTTCAAAAGCCTCAACATAAAAGTTCTCTCAAGACACCAATCGTCAAACGATAAAAAGCTTAAGTAAACAAAGATGTAAAGCTCTGTAGAACTTTAAGTTTTCCTGGTCCATAAAATAATTCTGTCAAGTAGTTTATGAGTGACTCTGGTGAAATTAATAACAAACTCCATCAAATAAAAATTATAAAATAAAAATATATATTTTTATTTTTGATGAACACCTAAAAACTTAATTAATTAATATGTACTCGTATATGTATGTACATATATGTATTTAAATATGTGGTGATAAACTAGCCGGTGCACACTGGGCCAGATTCCCTATTTTTTGGCATAAAGTCAAAAATTTTGTAAATTCTATTTTGAATTTAACTATATATTATGAAAGAGAATACATTAGGGACACCAAAACGATATTTAAAAACATTTAAGTTGCAACACTGCATTTTTTATGCGATATCAAATTCATATGTTTGATCAGCCAAGGTCAAGGTATTATTAATATAGATATAACTTACTGATTTAGAATTTTGTGTTCTATGTTGTAATTGTTGTTGTCTTTGTTTACGTCTTAGTTAAGGCAAAATCTTACCAAAGTGTTCGTCTATTGTGGAGTGAGAAATAAATTGTGCCAAAAACTAAAAACTGATGTGTTTACTCAAAACTGGAATTAAATTGATGTTAGTAACGCCGTTTTCCTAAATTTGCCCTATGCTCTTAATATTTTGCCGTTTAAGACAAGTTTGAGATTAGCCGATCGGTTTTGCTGGATGAATGGATCACAGGAGATCGAAATGACAAAGCCTTAGTTGACTTGGTTGTTGGCGAATTCAGAGCCAGTACCGCTCACACCAATTCAGGCTCTTGCATTTTTGATTGACAACTCTCTAAGCAAAGCCCAATATAACGACATGAGAGCTTTGAACAAAACACAATTTAGCAACATTTATCCATCGTATAATAAAGTCAGAGAAGCGAGAGTTCATGAAGGAGGCATGAAAACATAACAGGTGTCAAGCTGATCGAAAGCTATGGATTTGACGGTACTACCGGGCGGAGTATGTACAAGCAGAGATTCCTAGAAAATGAATCCCATTTCAAAGACGACTCAATGTTCGTTACCAGCCTCATTCCATTAAAATTAACAGATGATTTGGGACACCGGTATGGATAAATAAAAGCCCCTAATCAGTAAGATTTTGCAGACCCCTAAAGATGGAGTTCGCTAAAGAAATCAAGGAACTTATTTTGACGGAAAAGTCAAATTTAGAGTCACAAATACGAAACCTCACAGATTTTACTTACAATTTTTCAATCGACAGAAAAATATTTGTCACTATTTCCCTCCATCTCACATTAATTGACGGAAAGGTGTTGAATATAATAACTGGAACGAAATCTTGCCAGGTGTGTCCTATCTGTGGAGCCAGTCCAAAGGATTTTATGAAATCCACCGAAATATCAAACTTTAAGGCTAAAATTGAAAATCTAAATTATGGCATCAGTCCTCTGCACGCATGGATCAGATTTTTCGAGTTTGTACTTATCATACAAACTCCAATTGGAAAAGTGGCAAAGAAGAAATAGAAATGATAACATGCCGTAAACAAGAGTTACAACAATTATTTTTGACTCAGATGGGAGTACGATAAGCCAAAACAAAACGGAAGTGGAAATACGAATAACGGAAACACCGCAAGAAGAGCATTTAAAAACACAAGGCAACTGTCATCAATATAAGGATTAAATTATGATATTTTGCACAGTTTTTATATTATTTTGGTTGCTATATCTTGTGAAACTCGTATAAATATTTCTAAATTCAGCCAACGAACTGTACAATGTATATGGATCACTATAAATGGTATCCGATGTCAGCAACTGTCCACAAAGTTTTGATTCACGGTCCGTAGATAATAGCATCCTCGGTTTTACCTATCGGCTGCTTTGGAGAGAACGCATCTGAAGCACGTAATAAATTCTACAAGCGTGATAGACGGTCATATTCGAGACAAAGTTCCTTTACTTTCAAGCCTAAATATAAACAAAAGATCGTCTCAAAATAAAAAAATCGCTTTGCCGAAAGAAGTCGTCAATCTTTTAGATGCACCTAATGTAGAACATACTAGTGTTGGTTAATCCTAGTTCAATTTGAGGAATAAGTTCGTTCGTTCGTTTAAAATCAATGAACTAAATCGTTCATTTAGTTTAATCGTTCATTTTTTAAACTTGCTTAAAAGTACTTCAAAAAAAAAATGTTATGAATTTATTTCATACAATGCTGTTATTGAAAATTAATATTATTTAATCAATTTGTGTCAAAAACACTTACATATACGCACACTATCGAACTAAGTAAACAACGAACGAACGATCAGGGTAAAAGATCAAAACGAACGACGTGAACTAAGTGAACTATATTGAACTATATTGAACTAAGTGAACTATATCGAACTAAGTGAATAAATTGAACTAACGAACTATATTGAACTATAAAGACAGACCTAGTTCGTTCGTTCAGTTTGGTGAATAGTTCAATTTAGTTCGTTCGTTCACGAACGACACAACACTAGAACATACTAATAATGAACATTTTTTGGCAAGCGATGAAAGCGAATCGGATTCGGACCAAGATGATCTATTTTCTATGGACGTAGAAAATTTTGATTAATATAATAGTTTAATTATATGTATATTAAATAGATACATAAGAAAAATTCAGCTTAATTTTTTTATATTAGTTAATAAAAAGAAATAATCATGTAAAATGTACTCCTTAACATTATAGCCTTATATGGGCGGTATGGGTGGGTGTGGTCCGATTTACTTGAAATTTCACGTACGTATTTTAAATGTCAAATGCACCAATTCAACAAAAATTCAGCTCTAGCTTTATTATTAGACTTTATGCCAAAAAAAAAGGAATCTGGCCCAGTGTGCATTGAAACGATCGCATACCGCAAAGAAGTACACGCATACTTATCGTTCCGTTGTCGGTGTGCGACTGAAGCTAGAACTGGAAGTTAAATCTATTCTCAAATCGATTGATCGATGTTTTTCATTTTTTTTGATGCATCGATTTAATTTTTAAAAATCGATTAAATCGAAAATTTGAATCTAGTACTAAATTAATACTACTAAATCACTAAACAAGTCTAATGATGGTACAAAATAATAGGTTTTTAGCGATCGTGGGACGGATAAGCATTTGTTTTTAAAGAATTGGAGTTGTTTGATTGTTTTATAACACTATGGAGTCTTCAATATGTTGTTCAAATTTAAGCTAAAATAAGCTATCTTTTTAAGCTGAAATTCGGCTAACAATATAATTTGCAATAAATAAGACATAAAAATTGCTTTTTCATGCAATTTTTATACCCTTCGACCATTAAAAACGATCAAATAAGGGTATACTAACTTTGTACAGATGTATGTAACAGGGAGAAGGATGCGTGGGACATCCCACAAAGTATATATATTCTTGCTCAGCATCACTAGCCGAGTCGATTAAGCCATGTCTTTCTGTCTGTCCGGATGTCTGGATGTCCGGATGTCCAGCTGTCCAGATGAACACACAGATCTCAGCTATTATAAAAGCTAGACACACCAAATTTGGTATGAAGGTTTCTGTGTACCCGGCGCAGATAAAGTTTATTTCTGATGTTGGGTGCCACGCCCACCGCCCCCGCAAATCAATAATTTAATCTTTTAAGGTATTGTATAAAGGCTTACGATACGACATTTCTATTAAGTAGTAGTATCGTACCAATTGTTGACTCTTTACGTTTCAAAAAAGGTCGAAGGGTATCCCACTGTCGCGTGCCGCTCGACTGGTGCTCATGTTTTATTTTTAATTAGTGATATAATATTATCTACATCGTCCTCAATATCGGAAGCCTCATAGGAGTTATTAGTTCCAATGATCAGTTAAATCTTTTTCGATCCAGTCTTTAATTTAATTTAATTTGAGCCACTCTTCGCGAAGTTTTATCTTTATCTTTTAGCATTTTTAAATCCAGTCCGACCTTACGCAGTACTTTAACGTTCAATTTGGCTCATTTTATCACTAGAACATGTGATGTCAGTGTTAGAAAATCTGACATTTTTCGGATTTTTACATTTTTAGTACATAAAAATCATGCGATTCTAGTGTTAAAGAATGAACTTTTTAAGATTTTTCGCATATGCAAAACATAAAATAGGTACTAGGTAAAACAGGCTATTAAATATAAATAATAAAATAAAATCAATATAAAATAAATTGACTAAACTTAAAAAAAGGGAGCTAAATAATCCGCTTATATAATTTAAAAATAAATTAGCTGGACCACTATGAAAAAGCTAAATTTAGCTAAAAAAAATAGCTGACTTGGCAACACTGGTGCTTAGTGATATAGCGTTACGTATCGTGAACATTTTATGATGTAAATATGTCAAAAGAAGTGTACAAGCAAACATTTCGTAATATATGCCATGAAGCCGGATCTTCAGCAGTGGATTTGTCGCGATATTAAGGATCCTGATAAGGCATATTGCAAATACTGCTAATCAGTGATGCCAATTTGGCCTTTTTCCAGTTAGATCTGTCCTGTTTTCAACTGCTTTATCCGGAAGAAATGTCAAACATCCCCTATCCGGAAATATGTCCTTTTTTTATTTGTTTTGTCCGGACAAATTTTTTGACTAAATTTATAACATTTGATACAATTTCAAATTAGTTTTTTACAATTTTATATAATTTTAAATTGATTTTTACAATGAGTTGGGAAACTTGTGCGAAAATACTTATCTGCCAAAGAATGCCAAAGGAAAATTGTAAACAAAATTTTCGCGATTGCTGGATGCAGCAGCCAGATTTTAAAAACTGGCTCTGCAAAGACAAATATGACAGTACCATAGGCTACTGCAAATTGTGTAACTGCAAAGTGAATTCCAAAATTGATTAAATTCGACACAATTTGTGCTGCCATGAATATAAACTGCCAGATAAATATTTATTGATGATCGGCTCCATGGCAACTTATGAGGAAAATAAGATAGCTGAATAAGAAGTTGTCAATGAAACACTAAAGCAACTTTAAACTCAATATAAATGAAAAAAATGTTCTGTCCTTTTTTTTGTCCTTATTTTTAAATTTTCAGCCTTTTTTCCCTGTTTTTTTTTCAAATCTGTCATATTTTTGCGAAAAAATATTGGCATCACTTCTGCTAATGCAGTATTAATCCAAAAAGTTATAACATCAGTGCGCGGACATATGGCTACTAAAAAACATGTGCGGAGTACAGTGCCTTTTGGTCAATCAATAAATTAAACGTAAAGCTAACAGTAGCAAAAGCAGTATGTAATCAGGAAGCTGCACTGCCTATGTTTATTGCAGAGCACGCTGCTACAAATTCTGTTGGGCATTTGAACGAATTGTGCGTCAACTACTTTGGAGCAACGGATTTGAAACTGTACAGACCGAAGTCCCATATTGATATGATTCGTCTTTCTATAATTTGAGCTACGCCGCCAAGGTGCATGTTGTCACGACCACAAGCTTCATACAAAATGATAAGTAACAGTGCATCTTCTATAGTTTACGAAGTTCTTAAAGAACTGTCAAATATAAATATAATATATAATATTTGCTTAGAATTTTAAGTTTGTATTATTCCATTTTTGCTCTCTTTTATGTTTGAGCTATTTTTTTTAATTTTTTGAAAGTTGAGCACCGGAAAAATTTAAAATTAACGTGTAAATGAAATGAAAAATAGTCTGTCCCTTTTTTGAAGTTATTATTTTAATTTTGGCCTTTTTCTGTCCTTTTTTAGCGCATCTGGCCTTTTCCGGAGGACGCTGATGGCAACACTGCTCATTAGAAACTAAAACCATTCAGACGAGTACTCTCTATTGTTTGAGTAATCAATATGTTCGATGCTTAGTGGTGACACCATAAGCAAGAATCAAAATAATGATGATTTTACTATTTGAAGCATTGTCACACGCTGAGAGTTTAGATGGAAATACGGAACTTAACAAAGTGGAAACGAAAATATTTTAGTCCCATCTCGTCGAGTAAATTAGAGCTGTTACACCATCGACTTTTTCCGAAAAAAATATTAATAATATCGGCTGAACAATTCATTAGAAAACAAATGTTTTTGATTTTTAAAGTTCTTGTATAAATTATGTGGACACCAAAAATTTTAAATGAATTATAATAAATAACAATCCAACATTTTATTAAAACGAGCTGAGTACAATTAAAATAAAACGTTTTTTAGTTATTTCCATTTTTTCATTTTTTAACCTCTACAATTTGCATCGTTGAGGTAATT
Source organism: Zaprionus africanus (assembly GCA_018151435.1). NCBI lineage: Eukaryota > Metazoa > Arthropoda > Insecta > Diptera > Drosophilidae > Zaprionus > Zaprionus africanus. Next base: position 73,001 of record JAECXB010000256.1, on the reverse strand, counting down.
GCCTTTATTTACGCACAAAACTTTTAATATTCATGCAAATTATTTATCTTTTGTTTATAGTAACAAATTTTTCAATTGGATTTTTTTTCTAAGAATTTTAAATTTTCGTCTAAGCGGTGATGGTAAAAACGCCATCGATTGTTCCCGATGGACGCCTCCCTACGATATTATCGATACTATCGACCATTCTAGTGAGGTTTCGTGTGGATAATATTTAAATCGTTTACTGATTAATACGCGCACTACCTCTTTAAAAACCAAACTCCGAGTATAATATTTATCGAAGTCAGTTCATTTATGGTAAACAGAATAACTTTTGACGCGTAAATGAATTTTTAGCTATGAAATAATTGATATAGAATTTATTTTAGGAATAATTTGAAAAGTTGATGAACACATACACGTGTACACTAAGAATAAGAGTTATAAATTTGAAAGATACTTTTGGTCAGCAGGGTAGCGAGACTATCACAGTCGAGCACACTCGGATGTTGCTTTTGTGCTTGTTTTCTTATTATTTAAATGATATAAATATAAATTGGCATCGCTGAAAATGATAAATGTTTCTAGGCTAAATTATTTTTCTCTCTAAAATAAATAACCCTGATTTTCTAATAATTTATAAATTCCTTTTTAACTCATTTTTTGTCGCTATATCGCACCCCCAAACGTTCAAGTTATTTGCTACAAAGAGCGCAGCCCTCTCAATGTTAGTTCGCTGCGTGAACCTGGTGAATGTGGATGCGTTTTTCCGCAAAGCGCCAAAAGAGTTCTGGCTTATGCAAAATAACTACACTATGAAGTTACACCTACAATGAAAAATGAATTCACAAATCGAAAAAATTACAAATATTAAATACACATATAAAATAAAATTCTTCGCACGTGTTAAAATACATGTTGGAAAGAAATAAATCATAGGTGCCTGGATAAAGAAGAATGTGAGTGTAATAAAATAAAAAGGCTAATCGCGTAACGCACAAATGCCGGAAATGTAAACGGAAATACTGTGAAAATATTGTAAACCACAAATTACTCAACGCAATTATAGAAAAAATATACATACATATATTTGTATAAACATTCATACATATACTTCTCTCATTCAATATATAATTATGCATATACATAAATATGTATGTGGTGGTGTGGTAGGTAGTGCCATATTTGTGTAAACGCTAAAAAGTCAAAGAGCGAATTCTTACTCTCTTCTTACTCTTCCTCGTACTGGCGCAGCCATGTTAATTCACAGGCATGAACTTTATCAAGCTCAATAACGTACCCTTAGACAGAGAGGTATAAAGAAAATAATAGAGTGTATGTGACAGTAACAGAGAAAGAGAGTGTTAAAGGTAAAAGAGAATATTTCAAAAAGCAAATGACTATTTAAGTATTCTTTTAGATACATTTTGTGCATAGGTATGTACATAATTGTATTCATCATTTTATATATGTGCACAGGTACATATTTATGTACATACATTCATATAGTAGAAGTCACAATATGCATGCATGCGCAGCAAGGTTTTGAGTTGCTCGCCCAAAAAGTATGCTATGGATTTTACTCTTCACTACTACTACGCACGCTCACAAACATCCCGCGTAAATATGTATATTGTGTATTGTAAATGTATGTAAATTTGTGGGTGATGCGGTCTATAAAAACGGTATTTTCGTGGACAACGCCAACACTACGCAGCTTATGCAGATGAGTACAAATTCAAGGTTTGATATCAATATCTTGTTACTGCTACAAATACTACAACCGGTGTCCAGACTTACCTGATTGCATTCTCAAAAATTGAAACTTTAAGGATTCATAACAGCACAGGCCCGTAGCCATCCCTAACTGGTAGTCTCGGCTTGTGCCCGGGGAGAATTATAAATTCACAATAAATGAATTAAAGAATGATACGTGAAAAACGCTCGTGCTATATATTCTTGAAATTATGTTATTCAAAAAAAAAAAACAGAAAATAGAAGAAGAAATTTGAAAAAAGTTCAGTGCTTGATATTTTAATAAATATCAATTTTTTCTAGCCTTTTCTTAGACGGGCTGTATGGGCAAAAAAGTCCATAGTCCGGGCATCGCACGTACGTGGCTACGGGCCTGTAACAGCAGCTCTGATTGCATGCGTAGATACATACATACATATGTACATGTGTTTATATGTATATACAAAATTGTATATAAGCCGGTGCGTATGTTTGTGTGTGTGTGATGAAAGTTGTAGGCAAGGCACATTCTTTTTCGTCCTTCAATAGCTTAAGTGTAGCATACAAATAAATTTATATTATAGACGTTTGATACGCACCTAAGAGACCGCTCCAATCAACTCTAACAGCCGATTCGAACTAGTCATGTTTCATCTTTCCGTCCGCAAAACTGATATTGATGATATCAGCTGTTGTATTTTATTTTTACAGTTATCCCAATTAAGATTTGACTATATATACGTATGTACATATAACTCACATTATACATATATACATACATTAGTCGTAAATAAGTATATACGCAACAGTTTACAGAGCTCGGTACAAATATACCCTCTACTTATTTAAATATTCAGTATGTTTTGTGTAGTATATTCAGGAGCAAAGCAACAGTCTTGGGGACCCTTGTACAATATAAAAGTTTTATGATTCAAAATTAAGAAACTAAAGGTGTAAAGTTAAAATAGCTGCCACGTGACTAATTTTTTTTAAATTTTGTACTAATGGGGCTATTGCTATCAAGAATTTATGTGAAAGTATTATTTGGCGGAAGCTTCTAGTCTTTTATTGCATTTTGAAAAAAAAAAAATTAAATTTGCATGTACTTTGTTGTTGGCTAATTCTGATTAAAACGTCCCAATGATGAGAACAGTGATTCTACAAGAGATTTATTTTAAACGAAATGTAAGACAGGCACAATAGTGTGTATTATTTAATGAGTTGCATATTGAGTGAGAATTTCAGCGCATGCAACGAGAACACGTTGATCGTTGAGCTCAATGTCTTTTTAGAATATCACGTGTGAGCCAGTCAAGTTATTTGAATGGGGGAATAGAGCGGTCCAAGCAAATAATTTTTTGACAATATATAATCGCGCGCTGCGGTTTTAGTTGTTTGCTCAGCTTTTGTTTCTAATAAAACGCAACATCAAAATACATACATACACATTTTATTATTTTCAAATAATAAATATTGCCCTACCATTAAAATAAAAATGAGCAAAATCAGTGACGAAGGCAGCTATTTAACCTTTAGTAAACTTATGTTAGTTACATCATTTTTTTCGAATCAACATTGGAAAAATCATCAATAGATTTTGAGAAATCTATATTTTGGAGAATTTATTTGCAATCAATCGCAAATAAATTCTCCAAAATATAGATATAGATATTACCAATTCATTTAGTATTTTTTCGCCGTTGTGCTTGATAATTGGCCATCAATGGGGATGGATGGGTTTACGAGTAATATTTAGTAATAACTGATTATTCATCAGTCTCGGACAGACCAGCCGATTCGTTTTAGATACTTAAAGCACGAGGACCAAATTTGGCATAGAAGTTTCTCTATACTGTCAATTGATCATGGTTATTTTATATACCATTGGGACATTCATTGTCGTCCATGTTGAGCGAGGGCCAGCTTTTGTTTTTTGTTATTTTTTTTGATATTCGGATATTATAAGCCTAAAATTTATATTCAAACTTAAGAAAATGTATAAATTTCGATTTTGATGGGTTAACGGTGGCTTAAGCTTACATATTTTAGCTTCTGAGATCCAGACGCTCATACGGCACCGCTATCCTTATAAACATACATTTTCCTATCTTCTGCCACTTTCATACATTTGAAAAAGTTAGTTTACTTGTTTGATCATTTTTAATTGTATTATGTGATAACCTTGGAGAAACACACGAACCGCGACAGACCACTAAAAATATGCGGCTTTTTGGGGGTGGCATGCTCATACAAAGACAGCTTGCCCAATTTTTTCGATGGCAAAACGTGTTACATGAATGGGCTGGCTTTACGAATGCGCATGCGCTAATCATGAAAGGATTCCAATTTAATAAGAGAACTGAGTAGAACAAAGTCGTTAGAGAACAGAATATATATGTGCCCGCGTGGCGAAATATGTTTATGTGTAGAGAACGCATTTCTAGGTCAAATTCAATTTTCAAATAGAGACCAATAAATGCTCTCTGCAAAAATAATTTGATTAACTCTTAAAGTTGTTGGGCACTGTTAATAGTATTTTTGTACCATTCCACTAATAAATATGGTAAAAAAGGAAACACTCAGTTTGTGCAACTTCACAATACGAGTACATAGAGTCGTACGCCAAGGTAGCTAGTACTTAAATATATTTTGTTTTAATGAGCTAGGTATTTCAATGAGCAAGGTATTTCAATGTTATACATAAAACAAAAGTTTGTTCAGCGTGGGCGCCCTTATCATAAAAATCATAAATCCGTGTCCGGCTTTCTATTGATCGTGATACCTCAAATTTGTCACGTAGGTTTTATTTGTACGAAAATTAATTTTATATTAATTTTATGATGCCACGCCCACGCAAATTGGTAAAGTGCGACACATGATTTTAGTCATAACATCTTCCTCGAAATACATATGAATGATGTTTGTACTTATCTTTTAAATTTGAATCTCTTCACCATCACGCATTTCTGCATGTGAGTGTAAGAATGATTTTCAAGGTATCTCACCTTAACTTCACCAATTAAAGTTGACAGGTACCAATGAAAAGATTTTCAATTATATCAAAATCGGATACTTACTTATACATATGTACATATATATTAACTTTTATGGACAATCTGTCTGAAATAGACCGTTAGACATTGACAAAAAATTGTATACTAAGTTTGTACCAATTTATGTAACAGGACGAACGAGTCGCGGCTGACATCTACAAAGTATATATATAGATTCTTTATCAAGATAACAAGGTCTATTGAGCATTGTCACAGATCAAGTTAATTTCACTTTTCCGATTCCATGCCCACCGCCCATGATAATAAGCAAAATCAGTGTCTGCAGGTAAGGTATTTGTGTCGGATTGTTAAATTTGGGTAAAGGGTATGTTAATTTCAGGATTTTTTCATCTTTAAGAGTGCGGAAAAAAAAACAGAATGAAGTCAAGTATCATCTGAGTACAAACATAAAACATATTGTTACAAATTTGAACAGCTTTAGCTTTTATAGACTTCGATATCTATGTTTTCATACAGACAAACAAAAACGGAGTTGGTTAGACTACAGTATATATTGTTGTAATAACGAACACTATGATCTTTATAAAAATGCGCTTTAATTGGTCGATTGTTTCTAAGACAACCATATTTGATCCGGTTTGTATTAAGTTTTGATCAGGAACAATTCGACAAGTCTTATCTTGCTGATCATGTTTAGTAACACTAATTGCAAGCTGCCTTATTTGAAAGAATATATGATCTTCGTTTGGTGGTGTTATCTAAACACGTCCCGAAAAAAATTGAATATTTCTATTTCAATATTTTGTTTTATATAAGCTTTACGATAAAAACGTAGGGTCTGGCTCTTTCTGACTTGCATGAATAAGAAGCACGTGTTCCAAATTTGATCAAGATATCTCCAAAACTAAGAGACTAGTTTGCGTTACAACGTTTTAAAGGGCGGACTTAACCTTAACTTAGCTAGTTCGGTTTCTTAATTGATACTTATTCAAAATATTTACAGTCGCATTTTCCCGAAAGTAAAGTATATCGCTTTGTAGCAATATTGAGTTTTGAACCCTGAATTGTTAGAAAACGTTTGCCTCACATTCCTGCAAAAAATTAAAACCCAATTCGATATGGCTAAATTCGTCTTTTCGTCAGGCGTCGCGATGAATGCGGTACAGCGCTTCGAAGATTAGATTTATAAAGTACATATTTCATAATTTGTATTTACCTTATAGAATTGTGAAATCCTCCAAAATCATATAACTTCTGCAAGGCTATTGGAAACCCGAAAATAATATTATAGAATTCTTATATTGTTGTCCACTACACATACAAATTAATTCTGAACATTTAATTCCAGCCCGATAATAAATTAATAAGTTGATAAGAAAGTAGATTAACTACGTAAGTAGATTAGGTACGTAAATGTCAATGTGCCTTTCATCATTCATTTATTTCATTTTTCTTTTATTTCAGGGTACGGTCCTATAACTGGAATCTAGGCTATGGAAGGATCATCTAAAACAAAAAATAAAACAATTTATAAAATAATAATAAATAATCAAATAAGTCTTGATAATGGTACAAACTTTCACCTTTTTATGAATTATCTGAGTAATAATAATCTGAAATGCGAATAGAATTAACTCTAATATATAAATGCTTGTATGTATATATAAATAATGAAAAAAACAATATTTACTGAAATTACGTGATTGATGTTACTTTAACGAAAAGTAACAGTATATCAAAAACTAAATTCAAAAAGTTGAAAAATTATTTCGGACATCAAAACACATTCACCGGGTTACACAAATATACAAAATTACCAAGTTTTATAACGTTTTTCAAATTTGGATTGAATTAAAAAAAATGAATTAGTATTCACATTCAAATATAGACAACAATAAACTAAATCAAATAATTAGCATCGCGCAACGCAACGCATCAAGGGCTGCTCCCTTAACGCAAAATGAAAAGTAAACGGATGAGTTGCTTTGCAGCCTTCGTGCTGGGCGTATTCATATTCGAAATACTAATATTTCCCATAACTGGTGAACAGGATGAGGATATACCACACAATGAGTGAGTTGCAGTCATATTATTTGTTTTTAATTCGTTTCGATTATCCCTTTTTGGATACGTACACAAAACCTATTGCAATTAACTGCAAATGTAATGTAATCCTTTTTTGAAAAAAATTATATTGGGAATATTTGTACCTTTTTAGTTTATCAATTTATTTTAATTTTTTAAAACAGAAATAAAAAGTCTACTCTCGGCTTACTATCGTCGATTGCTCCTATTATAAAAAAAAAATTTTTTATTTCTGATTTAAGATTGCCATTACGCCTTGTCTAGGCAACATTACAAACAGCCTTTTTAGGCCATGGATTTTAAAAAAAATTCATTATTGTGTTTGTCGGAACGGAAATGTGCGTAACAGGCAGAAGGAGGCATCTCCGACCCCATAAACTATATATTTTCTGAATCAATATCAACAGCCGAGTCGATTGAGCTATGTCTGTCTGTCCGTCTGTTCGTCTGTATAAACGCCTGGATCTCAGCAATTATAAGAGCTAGAGCCGCCTCTGTAAATCAGTAATAACTATTTAAAATCCACAATATACACACAAAAACCAAAGTTGTACATCTCACATGACAAATACCCTGCCACGGGTTTTTTCTGAAAATTTCATTTAAATCGGACTATAAATTAGTGAGATATGATCCGATGGATTTTATTAAACTTTTTATTTGCGTAGAATGGTAACAGAATTGGCTCAGAACGCAACTTTGCCGATCGAACAAGAAATGATTCGGTGGCTTAGTGGTTAGAGTGGCGGACAGCGGCCCTAAAATATTTTGTGTGTGCGGGCGTGAGTTCGAGCCCCACGCGCGGCCGGTGCAACTATTTATTCTAATTACTTTCTATTTCGGTTATTTTCTTTATTATTATAAGCTAAAAGTAAAACTACAGTTATTTAATGAAATATCAATAAAAATAGTTTTCAAAAATTAAATCTCATGTTTTTATGCAATATTTAAGACAATCATTAAGTTACGAAAGTTAGAGCGGGATGCCGATACATGCATGTGTGCATTTGCACATTAACGTTTCGGTGTCCCACTCTAACTCTCATGAATTGCCGTATTCGGCACACATACGCAACTGTCAGATTTGTGCAACATCCGGCAAAGTTTATAAAGTTCTACATAAATATATTGCGTACCAAAAAAATTAAAAATTATTGTTTGTTAAGCTTTTAAATTATTTAAAAGAAAAGAAAGAAGAAAAAAAACATACATAATAATGTTGCGTACCAATAAAATTAAAAATTATTGTTTGTTAAGCTTTTAAATTATTTAATAGAAAATAAAGAAGAAAAACAAACATGTCACACATTGATCGCGGCAGTAATCAAACCCGATCAAATGTCAACATCATTGGTCTACGAATCCGGCACACACTCCACTAAGCTACTGTACGACCTCCGCGCCCGCCACTAATGTTTGACATAAGCAAAAATGCATACACCAATTTATTGCCCTCTGGCCCTACCTAATGCTTATAATTCTTGTCTATTCGCTTTGGCATTGTTTATGCGTTCTACTTCTTCTGTCCGTCAATTGAATTTGCGCGTGTCGTTCGAATAAAAGTCAGCACCTGACTGTAGCGTTCGACTGGTTTCTATTTGTAAAAATCTTATTATAACGATTTCTCCTATAGCTATCATACGAACAATAAGTCAAATAAAAGTATTTTCAGACCAGAGATGTCTGCCTACTGCTTTTATATTTCTCTTCTCCACGTCGAAGGGGTTACCCTTGCAGGTTATTTTTATACTCCAATCGTTCTAATACTTGTTACATACGAGGGTCGTTTGATAAGTCCGTGACTTTTTGAATAAAATATATTTTTTTCGTCAAAGAAGCGTTTTATTTCTCAACATAATCTCCTTTTAGCTCTATACATTTAGTCCAGCGTTTTTCCAATTTTTTTATTCCTTCCAAATAATAGGTTTTCTCAAGGCCCTCAAAATAGTCGTTTGTTTCTGTGATGACCTCTTCATTTGACCCGAATCTCTTACCGCCGAGCCATTTCTTCATGTTTGGAAACAAAAAATAGTCACAGGGGGCTAAATCTGGAGAATATGCTGGATGGGGTAGCAGTTCGTAGCCCAATTTATGAAATTTTGCCATGCTGACTACACACGTGTGCACCCGTGCATTGTCCTGATGGAACAGCACTTTTTTTTTGTCGCCAAATGCGGTCGTTTCTGCTTCAAATCAATATCGAATCTGTCCAAAAGCTCTGAATAATATTCGCCGGTGATCGTTTTACCCTTTTCAAGGTAATCGATGTGAATGATACCTTGTGCATCCCAAAAAACTGTGGCCATGACCTTGTTGGCCGACAGACCCACCTTGGCCTTCTTTGGTGCACGTTCACCCGGAGAAACCCACTGTCTTGATTGTTCTTTGGTCTCTGGTGTGGTGTGGTGGATCCATGTTTCGTCTACGGTAACGAAACGGCGCAAAAATTCGTTTGGATTGCGGTTGAACATCGCCAAACACTCCTTTGAAATGGTCACACGGTTGCGCTTATGGTCGTGTGTGAGCAATCGCGGCACCCATCGCGCGGAAAGCTTTTTCATGTCCAAATATTCATGTAAAATGTGATGTACCCGTTCAGTTGAGATGCCTACAGCCTCAGCTACCTCACGCACTTTCATTCTCCGATCATCCAATATCATTCCATGGATTTTGTCGACGATTTCTGGCATGACGACCTCTTTTGGGCGACCTGAACGTTCGGCATCACTTGTACTGGTACGACCACAACGGAACTCAGTAAACCATTTCTTAACCATTGAAATTGATGGTGCAGAGTCCCCATAATATTTATCAAGTCTTTCCTTGGTTTCGGTGATGGATTTTTTACGCAAAAAATAATGCTTAATTAGCACACGAAATTCACTTTTTTCCATTTTCGTTAAAATTCACGAGATCGTCTGCTTTCAATGCCTATAAAACGTATTATGGCGCTACATTGAATGATTTTGTGATTTTGCATTGATTTTGACTACTTAGTTATTTTGAAAATGAGGAATGGTTTTTAAAGAAATACCTTCAATTCGGCCGATTGTACCTATGGGAGTTATATGATATACTGGTTTGGTTTTGATGGAATTATATATATTATACAAGTATATATAGAATAAGTGTCAAGTAGTAAAATTGGTTACAAAATCTCAACTAAAATCGGCCAATATTTTGTATGACAGATAAACGATATATCTGTCTAATCCTCTGTTGATGCTGATAATATAATATAAGAATAAATATAGTTTTTGGGTTCAGAGATATTGCGTTACAAACTCCTGGTCTTATAAGTTTTCTTAAAAAATTTCCGACAATTTCCCTGTGTACAGAGCAATGCGAGTTGGCGTGATATCTAAAACGAAAAAAAATAACACCTACAACAAATAATTAAATAATTAAATTGTTATAGAAAATTTTTTGCACCTTATAATAGTTATTTATAATCAATCGAATTTGTTCACACATAAGAATACAATGATTGTTTGAGTAGTTTGGTAAATATCATGAAATTTGGTAGCACCTTAGATATGTGGAAAGGTAAACAATTCAAAACCTTCTGGTGCCACTTTTTCGACAACTTTTATAATTGATTGATTATCATTAAAACAATAGCCACAGTCTACAAATTTATTTTATTTTCAAGGATAATTTATCGTTAAAATTACTTTGTTTGGAATTTATTTAGTAAGAATTTATGTCAGATTATTAGAGCATCAATTATGGAAAAAATTGGTTATTATGAAATTGCCCATAGCAGGTGGAACGGGTTAAAAAGGTGTTTAGTAAATTCGGTGTAACCCATCTAATTGGGCAGAAACTAAAAAGACACATTCAGTCATTCGATTACGTGATTGTAATAACACACCCGCTCACTGACCAGCCAGTCGTAACATTGATTGGGGATGATAGACTCGACGTTTATCGGTATTCGAAGAGGTTTTTTTTACCGTTCGATCCTTAAAAATGGTCAAATCAGGCATAAGGATGCGTGACAGACCCCATAAAGAGTATATATTCTTGCTCAGGATCACTTGCCAAGTCGATTGGGCCATGTCTGTCTAGACATACAAAATTTGGCAGGAAGATTCCTGAGTACTGTAAGCTGATCATTTTTTTTTTCAAATGTTGAGTGCCACGCCCAATGCCCCCGCGAATCAATAATATACTGTTTTAAGTCGAGTTATAAAACATATATAAAAGATAGAACTATGTGCTTGACCAATGAAATGCTACACGCATATACACGTTTTTATACAGACTTGCATACTCGTATGATGGCTTTCGTTACATTATTTCTATTAAGTATTATAAAATTATGTACTCTTTACGTTTTACGTTTACTAAGATCGAAGGGCCCTGACGGTATTCCAGCTAGTGTACTTCCTTGCTAACACTTAATAAGCTGTCCATCTAGAAGAAAGACCTTAGTTCGTCGAGAATATCATATTTCCTTTATTGCAACATTTTTGTAGACGTCATATTTCCTTTTTTTCTTTTAAAATTTAAAGCCGATATTTGTCGCTCTTGACTTCATTCATACCTCCATTGTTCGTCCAATTTTTGACCACGGATCATGCGTTTGGTGTCCACAATACACAGTTTATAGAGACTGCATTAAATCTGTACAAAATAACTGTCCAATTTTCATTTCTCGAGGCCCTAATTGGAATGTTAATTTACGGAGGAAGTCTTACTCATACATATACCGGTAAACTAAAGTTACTTTATTAACTATGCTTCGCGTACTGTAAATACATAAATACATATTGAGAGTGTTCGCCTGTTAAGCGGATTACACATCTCAGTCCCTTGAAGAATAAGTCGTTATTTCTCCCCACTTACACTTCCGTATTGCTGGTATAAATATACCCTGCAAATCCCATCCGGGGACTGGGTTCAGGGTAATAAGTTCTACTTCATCGTTATTAAGTTGAAGGTTGAATATGTATAATCATTTTATTTTGAAGATATGGGTATATTTATCGAAAACAAGCTGGCACGTTTTTTATTATGATGAATGATGATGAAAACATACGTTCGGAATGAGAATAAAAATAAATAAATATAAAAAATAATAATTAAGTACTTCAAGTTCATGTCAAAAAAAAAAATAATTGAAAACTTAGTTGTGCAGATTGGGGAAAAAAACTCGGATTAATTCATTAATAGGATTTTCATTCAAGCACTTTGTGGTAAACGACATTCTTTGTTTTTGGGTCAGGCGCAAGAACACATAAAGCGGATGGTTTGCCGACACGTGAGCATGCCACGTACATGACCATGAGAAAAACATGCATGCATGCAAACATGCCACAAATAGTCAAGGATTGGCCCTGTGATTTGTTGATCGTCATGTCGAAGTCAACACGAATCGGGTATTGAATTCGTTTAATCTTAAAGGGCATATCCGTTGGGATCATCGGAATCCTTGGAATAAGAACTTCCTCATCTTTAAATTTTCCTTAAGTATCGACGCGTGAATCACATTGCTCATGAGTTTTCTTATCTTTTTTTTTTTACCGTTTACTATTTTTGTGGTTACCAATGATATCCGGGAATACTTTGTTGATAAGCTTGTCTTTTGATGGTACGAAATTGCAAAAGTTTTGAGGAAATGAAATCAAACCGGTCGATTTTTCAACAGGAAAGCGGTCTTACCCTTATAACCTTGACCAACTTATTTTGTATTCCTTGAATTCTGTTTCTTTCCCAATTATTTATGTTTTTACTGTAAAATAAATCTTAGGTATTATTTTCGGGAATTAAATAATTAACTGAACCTTGCACTCATTTTACAAAGATAAATTTCTGAAATGATGTCTTCAGAAAAAAATAAAGTTGTGGCTTATAGGAGTCAGCAACCAAGCCAAAAACTCAACAAACAAAAATAGATACACTATTTAACAGGATTGGGCAACAAATGTTTGACATGTAATAAATGAAATGATTAAGTATTCATTACACATATCGAGTTTTTATTGTTTTAGATGTATTCTGCTATTCGGGACGGAAACAAATCCAACAAATCAAAAACCATAGAAATCGGTCCAGCCGTTCTCGAGTTATAAGTTTTTTAACACAAACACGACTTTCTTTTATATATGTATATACGTGTAGATTTAGATAGATGAATAATGTCTCGGAGGCTTCTTACTTTTCTAAATTGAATTTCAATATTAAATTAAATTGTATGTATTTTGTTGTCGAAAATGTGGCATTGGCTGGGCGGTTATGGTGCAGAATAATAAACCTGTAGTCTAGGGCTCAACTTTTACATACAATAGTGATTAAAATATATTTTATTATTCTTTTTAACACAAATATAATGAAAATACACAGCTTTGGTGCTGACTTTTTCCCGGGGCAGTTTTTGGTTTTTTGCGTGAGAGTACCTAAAACTATGCGAGAAATAATGTAAAGAAAGCCTACCGATTTTGTTGTAGGAGGTGTAAGTTAATCGAATGTTTAAATTTTAAATAATAGAATAATAATAATAGGTAATAATACAATTTCCTCCCACATTAATCACATATTTATTTCTAATTGTAGAGTGCGAAACTGGGCGCTCAAATTTGGCGTTGACTTATGGGAATTTGGACGCCAATTTACAAAAATGAACGAGATAAAAAGTGTGAGTATATTGTACTGATTTGCAAGTGATAATAAAATGCCTGTAACATTGACAATGAGTCCGTGTTTTTGTGTGTGATGTGCGAGATCTCATGTTACTTATATCCCATTGTCTCCAACCGCGTTTTGAAAATTTCTTGTCCTTAAATTTATTTACAAGGATTTCCCTTTTTCTCGCGTTCCCAATTGTCTTCCTTTCGTTTGATAATTCATTTTTCTCTTCAGTGGGTTTAGCTGTTCAATGCACACAGAACATACGAAATTCTATGGATAAAGCAATAGCTGCTGTGCACCCCAAATACAAATTTATTCAAAAAAATTTATCTGCAAGCTTGATTTTTGTATGGAATTTTGCAAAATTTTTAGCTGGTGCTTAAGTTACCAATGAAATACAAAAATTTGAAAGAAATGTTAATTTTTGTTGGATTGTGGATCCAGATCATAGTAGTTTTTGTTTAATTTGAGGGCTAAGATACGCACGTCACGTATATTCACCGAAAGCGCAAGAAGTCGCCTATTCATCTCCCTTAACGAATTACATCGGTCGAAAAAAAAGATGTATCCATTTTGGGTGTTGGTAGCCATGTATCGATAGAGCTGCTCTGCTACGAGCAATATCAGCTAGCGAAGCAAGCGGAAACATAGATCAGCACTGTTTGACGACTGATCGGCATTCTAAGGTTCCCGCTTTGAGTACGTGCCATTTGAACCGTTGGCAGATGTCCAACTGTCCAGACTGTTGTAACCTCGGGCAACTCGGGTAATATAAAGCACATTAAAATACATGTATTTTATTAATATGAAATGGGAAATGGGGCGGTGATGAGTAATGTTCCGAAACTCCTGAGCAGGAGCATTACATGGCTGAGACGGACCGCGGTCACCAATGGTTGTCGTTGCTGTTTTGCCTATCGTAGAGTTTGTCTGCCAGTAAATAAGAGTGGTCAACAATAGTTTTGGTAAACTCTTGCTGAAATCAAATGGAACGTGTGGTGTTTTACGCTTAAGATTTATTTGGATTAAATGTAAAAGTTTTACAAAGTTACAAACGGCCAAGTTTGTGTGCTTAACAGCTAGCGATCGAAAGAGGAAAAGTTAGCGATGGTTAAAAGAATATTGATTTATGAAATATTTAAATAAATGTAACAAGCAAAATGAAAGGGTTGCCAGAAATCCATAGCACTTCCTCCTAGACTTCAAGTGGCAATACGAACAGAAAGTCTAACAGTGCGGCGTGGTCTGGATGGCTGTTGACGTAGAGATGACTCGTTTTGATTTGGCGGTGTGTTTGTTATGGTTGTGGCGATTTTGCTGCTTCTTATGATTCTGTTGATAATGATGCTGCTACTGATGATGCTGCTGATGCTGTTACTGATGTTGCTTTTAATGATGGTGATTCATTATTGTAGCAGTTGAGCACCCTAGCACACTGCAATAAGCAATGAACACATGGAGACCTCAAACAGGGGTAAATCTGTTATTGCTAGATTTTCAATCATAGTACCCCATAGCCCGAAGCATTGAGAGTAGAGACTTCGGCTGCACGCTCGGCTGGGAACTTCGATGTTCGGCTCTCAGTACAAACAGCGCATAGGATCAAAACTGCTTCAGTCGCACAACGACAGCGGAACGATAAGCATGCGTGTATTTCTTTGCGCTGTGCGATCGTTTCAATGTGTGCGTGTATGTATGCACAAGCTGGCATGTGAATGTATGCGTAGCTAGTGAAGTTTGACAACAGGCAAATGCTTCAGCTGGCGCGCTGGCAGCCTGAAATTAATTTAAGAATAAGAACAAGAAGAATAAAAGACAGTCTATAACATAAAGCGAGAAAGACGAGACCTACAACTTCAGAAGTGGGATAACGGAATAACGGAACAACAAATTTTTCACACATTCACATAAACATATGTGTTGATCATTTTTTCTAATCGATGAATAGCTTACTCAGCACAGAGTGGTAAAAGCGAAGGATTTTTACATAACATTCCAAAAGAAAGCATTCCTTTTGATGAAATACACATAGATCATAACGGCCCAATCGATAATAGTAGGGCCAATAAACATGTACTCGTTATAATAGACGCATTTACAAAATTTGCAAGGCTATACTCAGCCAAGACAAAAAAATCAAGAGAAGCAGTAGTAGCACTTAAAGATTATTTCCGAGCTTATAGTAGACCTAAATGTTTAATATCAGACCGAGGAACATATTTCACATCAAAAGAGTTTAAAGAATTTTTAGATGAAGTAGGAATGAAAAATGTTAAAATTGCAACAGGATCGCCACAAGCCAATGGCCAAGTTGAAAGAGTCAATAGAATTATAGGTCCAATGATTGCAAAATTAATAGAACCTGACAAAGGAAAACATTGGGATACAGTATAAGAAGCAGTTGAGTACGTATTAAATAACACAGTACATAGGTCAATTAACGATCATCCAAGCAAAGTAATGTTTGGAGTATCGCAAAAAGGCAAAGTTTCAGATAAACTAAGAGAAAGCTTACAAGAATTAGGTAGCAATCAGATATCGAGAGATTTGAACGAAATTAGGCAAGAAGCAGATAAACAAATCAAGAAAGTACAGGAATACAATAAGAATGCAGTAGACACAAAAAGATCGACACCACCCAAGTATAAAAAAGAAGATCTTGTTATGATCAAAAACTTCGATTCACATACAGGTATATCAAAAAAAATAATCCCAAAATTCATAGGTCCTTTATAACAAAAATACTACAAAATGACAGATACGTATTGGAGGATGTTGAAAACTTTCAGCAGTCAAGACTTCCGTACAAAAGGATTTGGGCCGTCGCAAATATACGACCATGGTTAGACAAGAAGAATCGAATGAAAAACAAACATTAAATAATAAGAGGTCAGGAGCTCTCAGGTCAGGAAGGTCGAATTGTAGCAGCTGAGCACCCTAGCACACTGCAATAACCATATCTGTTAAATAACATACTCTGTAAACATTATATTTATATACAGGTCATATCTGTTAACATTAACATACACTGTAAAAAGGAGAATAAGAACAAGAAGAATAAAAGACAGTCTATAACATGAAGCGAGAGAGACGAGACCTACATTATGTGACTCAATAAATGCTGGTTTATTCGATTGATACCGTGATATCTCTACCGTTGATGGGAATGTTGTAGAAATTTGTTATGCTTTGATTTAACTTTTTAAGGTCCATCGTGAAGGGGTGTTATGTTCCGCGCACTGTATCGTTCCGTATAAAAGCATATGTTGCTTCGTTTAGCTGTTTCAATACAAATGACTTATGTGTTGTGGTGGGATGTTTGGAGATGATTGAAAGTTTGCTTGGCCAGTCAATTCTGTTTTGACACATTATAGCTGTTTTAAGAGAACGATACCAGCGCTCAATGATTATATTAGCTTGCGGGTGATATGCAGTAGTACGTATATGGTTGATGCCGAGAGACTTTGAGAATTTGTTGAAAAGTCTTGATTTAAATTGTCTGCCTTGGTCTGTGGTGATACGTGGAGAAACTCCAAAGCGGGATATCCAGACGTAAGAGCTGCTGCTACCGTTTCTGCTTGCATGTTTTCTATATTGGTGAGACAGTACGTAAATTGGCTAGATTGGGGTTAAGGCCTATCAAGTCGGTCTTTATGTGTTCGAAACGAAGTGCTGTCAATTGATAGTGTTGAGTGAATTTGATGGGTTACTTTGCAGCGTTGATAAGGAATGCAATGTTTGACTGGAAATTTCCTTGTGTATCGAAGGGCATTTAAAACGTGGTTTGATTATTTTTATTTTATTTATTTTTGATCTAATGCCTCCATGAGCGATGTTGAAGTGTTTGCAGATTTTTTCTTCCTGAGTGGTTTTAGAAAAATGGTCCAGCTGTAGAAGTAGAAAAATCACATATGATTGGTTTTTTTGGAAGTAAGATAAGATAAATTAACTGATTTCATTTGCAGTATTGATTTGTTGTCAAAAAGTATTTTAAGCTCTGTGCAAAGGCTTTGTGCTGAAGCTATTTGCTCGTGGTTGTAGTAAATTCCGATAATCTGCCTTTCGAGTGCTGCTCTGCGTGACAATGTGTGTTTGCTGTCGTGTCCTCGACTCCAACGATGTGTATGAAGATTGTTGTGAACTGATCCATAAAGTCCAATTGACGGTGTTGTCTGGTTAATGTCTTGTCCAGCCTTTGAGTGAAGACAATACGAGCGGTTTGCGGTCAGTGCGGACATGAAATTGGCTGGTACTCATTATTCGCGATTTAGTGAAGAATTGCTACCGATCATTGCCAAAAAGCGTTGAAGTTCTTTTACAATTATGGGTATTGGAAAATCATCAATTGCTTTAACCTTATCTGGCAAAGGTCTGATGACATGAATGTCGGCATGATGTCTCAATTGGAATCTGGATATATATGCGATTGAGATCAATTTTTGAGAATATTTTCTTATCATAGAAATTATGTGTACAATCCTGAATGTGCGGCTGTGGGTACCGATCAGGAATCCGATCTGATGACTGGTTGACTGACGTCTGCGATGATAAAGTTCCATGAAAATGGACGACGTAATCCTAACTCCAAAGTTAAACGTGTTGTCCCATACGATTTTATTATACTACCATTTGGTGCCAAAAGAGGATTTTCGTTGGATGATGCGATGCGTTTGATTATGGTTAAAACTGGCTTAACGGTTACGTCTGCACCCGTGTCAATAAAAAAATTCCAGTATAAAAATTCGGTTGTATGTGGAAATGCTGTTGATTGTTATCCCATGTTATGATGTATGTGGTAAGGCTTCATCGGACTGACTATCGCAGTTGCCTTTATGATCTTCCATAGGTGGACTTCCTTTTTTTGAATTGATATTGAATGAGCAGGGCTCCTGCAAGTTTTGTGCGTTGTTACCGAACTTGGTGTTATACCAACAATATATACCATCATTTTAACTTATCGCCTCAGCCGTACCGAAAAACAAACAACAATTAAAAAAAAAACAATAAACTTTTTAATTAATATTACCTTCATTTTTTTTATTCGTATGCTTTGCAGCGTTTTAAGGACAATGACATTGAAGTGAAGCGCAAAGACGGGATTATTTTACTACGAGAATTAGCGGCCGAGGTAAAGAACTTTATGGATTTCAAGCGTAACGCTGTCATGGTAAGTAGACCAGCTCTTGTCCTATCTTACACTTTAGGGCTCCGATATTTTTGGATTGAAATTAAATGAAAACAAGAGCAACAGTCGAGCGGCACGCGACAGTGGGATACCCTTCGACCTTTTTTTAAACGTAAAGAGTTCATAATTGTACGATACTACTACTAACCGTAATAGAAATATCGTAACGTTAGCCTTTATATGCGTCTTTATATGAATACGTGAATATGCATTTCATTGGTCAAGCACAAATGTTTGTATGTGTGTGCGTTTCATTGCAAAAAATGCATGTGCATAGGCAAGAAGAGACGAACAACAGATAGCGCTACGCGCTCGCATTCTATTTCCTTTTCTTTCGTACATGAGCATTGCAATGACGTCACAGCTTGCTAGTCTGTATACAAAATCTAGCGAACAAGGTTTTTGTTTAATAGCGTGTTTCTCGTTCGATCGGTAGGTAAGTACAGTTCTTACTAAGAATGTTGTATCTTTTATATGTCACTCACAAATCAACTTTAAAGATTAAATTATTGATTTTAATCTATATATACTTTGTGGGGTCTCCCACGCCTCCTTCTGCCTGTTACATACAATTGCACAAAGTTAGTATACCTTTTTTGACCATTTTCAATGGTCGAAGTGTATAAAAACTCATTTTATTTAGGAACTATATGGAATTAGGTCTTTTGCAGAAAACAAACAAATAATTTGAAGTGACAAATGAATTATAAATTTTCTCAAATATTGTGACCAGATAAATAAAATGTATAATCTGTAATAAAAAATAATGCGGACTAGTCCCGTTAAATATCGTATAAAGCCATCGGGGGCTTTACCCAATATGGAAATAATTTATCATTGAAAAGGCTTTGTTAAAAATGGATATATAATTTACAACTTATGTAATTGTCTTAAACGTTCAAAGTCACGTAAATTTCGTTCAGATAGTTCAATTGACTAGTAAGAAACCAGTTACAAGTACACGAAAAATGACAAAGGCAAACTTTCTTACCGCTTATTTTTCACATTCATAAACATGTGTAGCCTTTTCGGGCATTAAACTTAGTTCAAAAACTTCTGTATTAATTATCCGATCGTATTTTGAGAAGATACAGATATTTTATTCAGCTAAGTGTATGCCAGTGCGTATGGTATACAGAAACCATGATGCAAAATGTAGTGTCCCTTGCAAGATGGACAACCAGACGATTTGTATACAAATAGTTATAAAAAAAATAGTTGTAAAATATGGATGGACGGGTGGACATGGCATGTTAGCCGGGTTGTTGGTGTACATCCAGATAATATATACTTTATGAAACAAACTTGATCTGCGTGCAATAACAAAACATATTTATAAGGATGATAGACGGACAAACATACGGACATGACTATTTCAACTGTTGATATTGTTAAAAAAAAATCAAGGTTGTATGCGTATGCATGAATAAAGAATGCGTAAAATTAAGCCGTATCAACGATACAGTCGGGCATGCCCGACAGTAAAATACTCTTCGACCAATTGCAAAAAACCGGTACGAATAAATTATGGGTAGACACGTACAATAACTTAAGTGAAACTAGAGGGTATGTTAAATATATTTGTGTCAAAGCAGAAATTCTGCACCTGCGTGTTGTGACTTAACTACTTTATTTGGTAATCCTAAATTACCGGTTTGCGCGTACACAGGTAGACGGAAACTTTCGTTCTAAATGGTGTTTCTAGCTTTTTTATTGTGGTTAAAACACACTGACAAATAGACGGACATAGCTTAAATTTTACGACTGTTACAAGCCCTTGTACCAAGTAAGTATATTTTAAAATGGTCAAGTGCCAAGGGACCCGTTTTTATAGTCTATTTAAGTAGCCTCCTTCATTTTGAGTTAAATAATTTGGTTTTCGATTCAGTTACTATGCGCATGTGTGCTTGTATGTGTAAGAGCGAGAAGATAAAAGAAGGCAAGCAATTTCTTTTTGCTTATTATAAAATCTTTGAAAAATTGTCGGAGGGTAATCAAAATTCGGGCTCGCTTGACTGTAGCTTTGGTGTCCGGTTACAAGTACATGTATTACGAACGAATGATTAGAACCGGCAATGCACAGTGCACTAGCATGAATTCTGCCGGCATACGTACGAGTGCAAAAACGACGTTGAAAGGTACACCAATACACATCGAAATGTTTCATTTGACGAACGTTGCGAGGCATCGTATCAACTGTAACACACACAATTGTGACTTTGAAGTGTTTAAGTGTTGGTGGCGACCCCTGATTAAGACTGATAGACAAGTCTTAATAGTATTAATCAGTTGGGAAACAGTAAGTATGTGTCAGTAGTCTCTATTAAACAATGTTAGAAACTCAGAGCGAAATTGCGCTTTAAGTTCTTCGTAAGCAATAAAAACTACTGTACAATTCAAACAAGAGCAACAGTCGAGCGGTACACGACAGTGGGATACCCTTCGACCTTTTTGAAACGTAAAGAGTCAATAATTGTACAATACTTCTACTTAATAGAAATATCGTAACGTAAGCCTTTATATGCGTCTGTGTATGAATACGTGTATATGCGTGTATCATTTCATTGGTCAAGCACAAATGTATGTATGTGTATGTGTGCGTTTCAATGCAACAAATGCGTGTGCATAGAAAAAAAGAGAAGAACAACAGATGGCGCTACGCGCTCGCATTCTCTTTCCTTTTCTTCCCTACATTAGCATGGCAATGACGTCACAGCTTGCTGGTCTGTATTCAAAATCAAAGCGAACAAGGTTTTTGTTTAATAACTTCTGTGTTTGTTGTCCGATCGGATCGGATTTTTACGTTTTGTTGGTATTAAAGTATAGTCTTACTCAGAATGTTGTATCTTTTATATGTCGCTCGCAAATCAGCTTAAAAGATGAAATTTTTGATTTGCGTGGGCGGGGGGCATGGCAGCCAACATTTGAAATAAACTTCACCTGTTCCGGATCAACAGAAACCTTTATGCCAAATTTGGTGTCTCTAGCTTTTATAATAGCTGAGATCTGTGTGTTCATCTGAACATCCAGACATCCGGACAGACAGACAGACATGGTTTGATCGACTTGGCTAGTGATCCTGAGCAAGAATATATATATGTTACTTTGTGGGGTCTCCCACGCCTCCTTCTGCCTGTTACATACATTTGCACAAAGTTAGTATACCCTTTTTTAACCATTTTCAATGGTCGAAGGGTATAAAAATATGACGACTTGTTGATGAACATCGGCTCTGTTGTAATCTTGTGTGGAAACCTGATTCTGGGAATCGCCCATGCCGAGGGTAATTCCATGCATATGTATGTAATTCGTATATAATGTACCCTGACGGTTAGCTGCGGCAAACAGTTTACACCTTCAGTTCGAGTGACTTACAACTCGTCAGTGACACGATCTACGAAATGTTTGCTCTTATCTGTTTCTTGTACCTGCTGCTCGGCTGTCTTTTAGTCGTCTCTTTGGCGGCTCCGGCTTGTAATGAGGGCTTCTATGCACAGAATGGAAACTTGGTTATCGATATAAACAACCTCCAATCGCTCTTCAATTGCGTGCAGCAGCAGCATAGAAATCAAGGCTAACGAACGAGTAACTGTGTAAAAAACAGTGAATAAATGCGAAAAAGATAAAAAAATTATGTTTGTGGTTGTGGTTGCGGCATTTTTAATTCACGTTAGAACCTCATTCAATGTAAAACATGCCTTTCTTCATATTTAAACTATTTTTTGTTGAAAAATTAATTTTTTTTTATTTACTAATTTGTTTATTTTAACTCTTACAATTAACAGAGCCTTTCTGTTTTTTTCTATCAAACCCAAGTTACGCGAAGAAACAAGGAAACTTTACATATATGTACATATCGTCCAAATGGTCCGGGAATGAGTTAAGCAAAAAGGAATGAAAAAATCAGCTGATAAAAAACTGTTATTTTAAAAACGCTCGAATAGGTCAGCAGTTATTTGCGAGCGAGCGACAATAGGATGCACTTCGCCAAGTTTTGAGAAGCATTACAAATAACATCTACCGCCTATTGCTATGTTCCTCTTACACATTTGTTCAGGCACGCGCACACCGGCTTGGGCAGGCAGCGCTCAGAATTTTGGGCACTGAACTGACTTATATTTACTGTCCGAACAGATTGAAATTGCATCTGGCATCCGAACATGCAAGCACAGCAGCCGAACATGGAAGTATCACAGCTGAGTGTGCAGCCGAAGTGTCTACTCCCAATGCTTCGGGCTCTGGGATACTCGTACTTGGATCGAAAAACAAGTGGTAGCAAATTCAATGTACACTGCTTAGTCCCTTTCCTGTTCCGGTGAAAACATATGTAACATATGTACATGCTTTCTGATTATTCTCGACAGATGGCGCTCGCCTGATTTCCTCGTATGCTGACACAAGCACATATTGTTTTTCATCATACTTTTTTGAATAAATTCTGTATTTATTGCCCTATCCGATTGCAATACAAGGATACATAGATATTTCATTTAGCTTAGTATATGTTTGAGTCAGAAAGTTGTCTCTTTTAAGCGCACTTACAAACTGACATTAAAAATAAAAATGATTAATGATTGATTTGGGGGCGGTGCGCGTGGCACACAACATTTGAAATTAATTTAATCCGCGTCTAGTACACAAGAACTTTCATGCCAAATTTAGCGATCCAGCTTTAAAACAAGTAAGAAAAGCAACAGTCGAGCGGCACGCGACAGTGGGATACCCTTCGACCTTTTTGAAACGTAAAGAGTCAATAATTGTACAATACTTCTACTTTATAGAAATATCGTAACGTAAGCCTTATATGCGTCTGTGTATATGCGTGTATTTGCGTGTATCATTTCATTGGTGAAGCACAAACGTATGTATGTGTGTGTGTGCGTTTGAATGCAAAAAATGAGTTTGCATAGAAAAGAAGAAAAGAACAACAGATGGCGCTACGCGCTCCATTCTCTTTCCATTTCTTTCCTACATGAGCATTGCAATGACGTCACAGTTTGCTGGTCTGTATACAAAATCAAAGCGAACAAGGTTTTTGTTTAACAACTTCTGTGTTTGTTGTCCGATCGGATTGGAATTTTGACATGATGTTGGTATTATAATTAGCTAAATATTGTCTTACTCAGAATGTTGTATCTTTTATTTGTCGCTCGCAAATTAGTGTAAAAGATGAAATTATTGATTTGCGTGGGCGGGGGGCATGGCACCCAACATTTGAAATAAACTTCACCTGTCCCGGATCAACAGAAACCTTCATGCCAAATTTGGTGTCTCTAGCTTTTATAATAGCTGAGATCTGTGTGTTCATCCGGACATCCAGAGATCCGGACAGACAGACAGACATGGCTTAATCGACTTGGCTAGAGATCCTGAGCAAGAATCTATATACTTTGTGGGGTCTCCCACGGCTCTTTCTGCCTGTTACATACATTTGCACAAAGTTAGTATACCCTTTTTTGACCATTTTCAATGGTCGAAGGGTATAAAAAGCTGAAATGCTATGTGTTAATCTACCCATTAGAGTAGATAGCTAGACATGGCTCAATCGACTCGGCTAGTGAACCCGAGCAAGAATACTTTATGGAACCTTCTTATGCTTGAAACATAAATTTGGCCAAAGTCAGCTTACGTTTTTTTCACCATTTTCAATGGTCGAAAGTTTTAAAAATTGTCTGATACTGGATTTAAATGTGTTTCAGTAAATGCTAAGGAAATTCTTTAAAATCCTTCATATCTTCGTTACTTCAAAAGTTCACCGTAGAGTGTATGTTATGTGAATTACATAACTGTGGTCATTAAGTTGATATTGCATCTGTAATTATATTTGAAGTAAATTTTAATGATATACCGACGCGGAAAGATGCGTGGCAAGTTTAAACTGCTTGCAATGCATACAAGTGTTGTTTTTACGAAATTGGGGGGCTGGAGCTTTCGTAGCTTATAAGAAATAGGCGTTTGTACAGAAAGACGTAAAGACAAAAATGGCTCATTCGAGTCGGCCAGAATACACTATATTCATATTCATTATCCACAGAGACTCTAAGAGCTATGACTAAAAAACTTTTAAAAAAGTATTAATTCTGCACGCACATCAAGGTAATTTCAGATTTTACCCACGATTAAAGCCATTTTAAGGCAGAACAGTTCATTCCTAACGGACAAATGATTTCTGAAAAAATTTGGTTGCGATCAGAAAATTAACATGGTGTAGGAATTACACAAGCCCACAATAAAGAAAAAAGGCTCATGATCTGGGTATACGGTATTTGCAGTTACATGTATTTTGGGTCGCTGATTCCGAATCTGGTGTAAGAAAATCTCCATCACGTCTGGATTTCGATATAACCTCTAAAAACGGAAAAACCTTTAAATATCCCCGAAAAGATATAGAATCCTTATCTGGGCTTGCTCAGCATCACTAGCCGAGTCGATGAAGCCATATCTGTCTGTCTGTCCGGATGTCCAGATGAACACAAAGATCTCAGCTATTATAAAAGCTAGAGACACCAAATTTGGCATGAAGGTTTCTGTTTACCTGGCGCAGATCAAGTTTATTTCAAATGTTGAGCAACATAAGTGGTTCGGCGTTCGCTTACCTTAGGGTGAATAGGGAACTACCCATATAAGGAGTAGTCAGGTAGCTCGTTTAAAAATTGCTAAGATTACACGAGAAAGCGACGAAAAGCAGTTGTTAAAATTTGATTGACATTTAGTGGTTCGGTGTTCGCTTATTAAAGGGTGAGTAGGGTTACTACCCATGTAGGGAGTAGTCGAATAAGTAGTTTCTGCATGGCTTATCGACACCCCTAGAACGACTGGGTTCTTACATTGCACTGTGGTCCAGAATTCGATTTTGTTGGCATTAAGTGTAAAAATTAAGCTACAGACTTGAAATTTTGTACATTTTGTTGTTAATACACATATAGTTTGCACACAAAATTTGGCGATCACGCCCTCTCTGGCCTCCCATATTAACTAATGGTATGACTCAGGTGTCAACGAAATTTTTTAACATTTGTGTTGGGCTGACTTCACAGATCGGACAACATTGAGTAGATTTAGTGTCTGATAATACGTTTAGGACTTTTCCATCAATAAGAGTCATGTGCATTTCATAGGTAACTTCTATGTCACGAGTTTCATCACATTTATGTTTGAAGTCGAAGTGGCCAATATAAAATCAAATTGTTAGAAAACGAGCAAAATGGGCAAAACATATTATTTTACCGTCAAAGACAATAGTTAAAGGTACAAACTGACGTTTTTAACTTTTGTCAGAAATTGTCAGAAAATTAGTTATACTCCAAGAAACACAGAGGACACGGTTGAATTTTCTGTTGAAATACACATAAATTGGATGTTACACAACACAAAATCTGTACAACTACACATATATTAACTACATACGCTAAGAACAACATACCTTGGCTTTTATTTTCCATATTTTACTATAATTTATGGATGCGTATTAACAATCGTACCACGTGCAAAAGTAAGCAAACAATTTGGCGGGAATTACCTTCTCTCATTCAACTGTTTAACACAGCACCTCTAAAAGCTCATAAATAGCTTAAGTACAGCTTTTGGTCAATTTTGTTTTTGTTTTTTATTTATTTGATTATTTTTCTTTTAAAAAATAATTGCTAAAGGACGATATATTGAGATAAAAATTTAGACTTAATGACAAAAAAACGAATTCTGGACCATAGTGCATTGTTCTAATAAATTGACCTCGAACAGGTTATGGGCCCAGGAACGTGTAAAAATGAATGCGTGTGAAATTGAATAATTCATCGGTAGAATATTCTGGAGTTTCTTGACACGCATGTACATGTATGTATGTATCTATATGTAGGTATTGACAGACTCGGTGTGTGAAAAACACGTGTTTTTAGCAAATCTTGTGAAAGTCAATTGTTCGTGCGCGATTATTCTGGACTTTCTGGACAAGTGATGCTTAAAATGAATTCGGGAATGATCGCCATAGAAAAGCTAGACGATGACAATTACAATTTCAAATGAAAAGCGTTTTGATACATACTGAACTATGGCCAGTTGTATGCGGACGAAATATTTGATAAATTAAACACTTTAAGGTATTTGCCGAGAAACAGACTGGAATGAATATTAAATCAATAAGAAGCGACAACGGTCGAGAGTACGTCAGTTAAAAATTTAGCAGTTTATTGGTGAGTAATGGCATAAAATGGCAACCAACTGTTCCCTACACTCCTCAGCAAAATGGTGTGGCGGAGCGTGCCAATAGAACATTGATGGAGATGGCACGGAGCATGCTAGTTCATGCGTCTGTTGACGAAATGTTTTGGGCAGAGGCTATTAATACGGCTGAGAGTGTTTGGCGCGGGGGCGATTGTACTGGATAAAACTTACCGGAAGAAGTTAAAACCAAAAGGTGACTGCAAAGGCGTATCGTTTGCATAACCTTATAAGGCAAACGATTAGTGATGCTAGAGATATCATATTCCTAGGGGATACCTTGGTATAACATTGCAGCAAGGGAGTCGCAAACGTTGCTGATGTGAAACTAGCTGAACTTCAAGACCAGTCAGTGTGTGACGCTGTTGATCTGCAGTTTGATGACTTTGTACCAGACAAGGTGAATCATGCTATAGAAGCTGTGGCCACTGAAGAAAGTCATGACGATGAAACTGAGGGAGTAGAAGAAGAAACCGACGACAAAAATCAAGGAGGCCGTATGAGAGGCCTGGACGGCCACGTAGCATGGTGAATGTCATAGCTGCCGATGACATTCAGATGCCAAATACTGTCAGCGAGGCGTTGGGCACGGCGCAGACTAAGAGAGAGAGTGGAGAGGTTCGATGCAGAAGGAAATCGATTCGCGCGAAGGGTTGCGCTCAACGTTTTGGCATTAATTACAACGAAACATTTTCTCCTGTTGCATGTTTTCATCAATAAGAATGGTGATAGCCCTGTCTGTTGAGTACAAAATGTACATGCATCAGATGGACGTAGCGTCCGCGTATCTGAATAGCGAGTTTACAGATGTGGTAGATATGCAGCAACCGGAAGGGTTTGTGGATAAGAGCTATCCTGAGCGCGTGTTGAAGTTACACAAGTCATTGTACGGTCTCAAACAAAGCGGCCGTATCTGGAACGAGAAGTTGGACAAGGTGCTTCAAGGATTTGGCTTTGTTTCTTGCGTTAGTGAACCCTGCATATATCCACGAAAAGTCAAAAATATGTAACTTCACTATTATTGTCGTATACGTTGACAACCTAATAGAGGCGAGTTCGAACAAACATGAGCTGAACAACGTGAAGACGCTTGTATCTGGCGCATTCGATGGGGTCGACGGCGGAGTTCTGAAACATTTCCTGGGTATGGAAATCGAGCGCGATGGGGAGCTTGGCAGTATCCATATTGGCCACAAAAAGTTTATTGAGAGTCTTTTCAATGAGTACGCTATGCAGAACTGTAAGGCGAACGCGTTACCATTGGAGAAAGGCTTTCAAGTAATATGTGATGAATAAACCTGCCAACGGGTCAACCAAAATGCGTATCAGTCATTGATTGGTTCACTGATGTATCTGGGAGTCCAAGAAGCAATCGGTCGTGGCACTGAGTACTACGGAGGCTGAATATGTGGCGCTTTCGTCAGCAGCTAAAGAAGCGGGGTATTTTACGAAACTTGTTAATGAAATTAGCTTCGGCGATGTCCCGGCAGTAAAGATATATAGCGACAACCAGAGTGCACTGAGCCTTGCGAAGAACTCAAAATTTCGTGCGCATAGAAAGCACATAAACATTAGGTGCCATCATATAAGAGATTTGTACAAGAATAAGAAAATTTAAATCGAGTATGTACCAACGGAAAGTATGATTTCAGATGTACTAACTAACCAGTCGAACGCTACATTTTTTAATTCGAACGACACGCACAAATTCAATTGACAGACTGAAGAAGAAGAACACATAAACAATGCAAACGCGAATAGACAAGAATTATAAGCATTTGGTGGGGCGAGAGGGCAATAAATTTACGTATGCCTTTTTGCTTATCTCAAGCAGTAGTGGTGGCCGCGGAGGTTGTGCAGTAGCTAAGTGGAGTGTGTGTCGGATTCGAAATCCAATGATGTTGACAGTGTTCGGGCTCGATTGCTTCTGCGATCAATGTGTGACATGTTTTCCTTTTTTTTCTTTCTTTTCTATTAAATAATTTAAAAGCTTAACAAACAATAATTTTTAAATATTTTGGTACTCAACATATTTAATTAGAACACTTTTATAAACTTTGTCGAATGTTGCACAAATCTGACAATGTATGTACGCAACATACGCCGAATACGGCAATTGATGCGTGTTAGAGTGGGACGCCGAAGCATAAATGTACAAATGCACACATGCATGTATCGGCATCCCGCTCTAACATTCGTAACTCATTGATTGTCTTAAGTATTGCATAAAAATATGAAATTTATTTTGGGAAACTATTTTTATTGATATTTAATTTAAAAATTTAGTAGTGTAGTTTTCGACTGTTGTTTTCCTTTTAGTTTATAAGAATAAAAAAAACCAAAAAAAAGTAACTAATATAAAAAGATGCACCAGCCGCCGGTAGGACTTGAACTCACGCACGCGCACACGAATTCTCTATGAATTGCCGTCCGCCACTCTAACCACTAAGCCACTGCCTCATTTATTGTTTGATCGGCAAAGTTGCATTCTGAGCTGGCAATTCTGTTACCATTCTATGCAAATAAAAAGTTTTGTAAAATGCTGTGTATCCAACGCTAGATTCGAACTACCGATATGATGCGTTAATTAGGTCTTAATAAACGCATAAGTATACGTTCAAATTGAGTTTAATTCGAATCATATCTCACTTATTTTTAGTCCGACTTAAACGAAATTTTCAGAAAACGCCCGTGGCAATGTATTTGTCATGTGAGATGCACAACTTTGGTTGTTGGGTGTATATTGTGTATATTAAATTGTCATTACTGATTTACAGAGGTGGGAAGGGGCGTGGCTGAATTTCAAAAAAACTTTGAGACACCTGAATCTACACGTATGTTGTCACAAAATTTAATGGTTCTAGCTCTTATAGTTGCTGAGATCCAGGCGTTCATACAGACAGACCTGGCCCAATCGACTCGGCTGTTGATACTGATTCAGAATATATAAAGTTAATGGGGTCGGAAATGTCTCCTTCTGCTTGTTAAGCACATTTGCGTTCCGACAAACACAGTAGACCATGAATTTTTTTTAAAATCCATGGCCTAAAGCCTAAAAACATCGCCCGCGAAATCTAAAAAGTCCCCTTACTTTTTGAACACACCTCGTATTCTGGACCACTGTCAACAGCCGAGTCGATTGCGTCCTGTCTGTCTGTCTGTATGAACACATGGATCTCAAAGACTATAGGAACTAGAGTCTTCAAATTGTGACAACATAACTACGTGTATGTTGCAGTGTTTCAAAGTTTTTTTTTTAATGTGGGCACGCCCCTTTCCGCCTCTGAAACCAGTAATAAATATTAAAAACGGCTACAACCAAAGTTTTATGTCTCACAAGACAAATACCATGCCACGGGCATGTCAATATTTCATTTCAATCGGAGTATAATAAAGTGAGTT
Source organism: Zaprionus africanus (assembly GCA_018151435.1). Taxonomy (NCBI): domain Eukaryota; kingdom Metazoa; phylum Arthropoda; class Insecta; order Diptera; family Drosophilidae; genus Zaprionus; species Zaprionus africanus. The sequence continues at coordinate 42,749 of JAECXB010000256.1, read as the reverse complement.
ATGATAATCAAACTCTTTTTTAACAAAACCTATTTTACGCAAGCATATCGAAGTTTAATTCTAGCGTCAGACACACAGCATTTTATTTAACTTTTTTGCATAGACACTGCAATTCAGATGATCTACAAAGGAGAGGGCCAATGGCCAAGTGGTTAGAGAGACGGGCAGCTGTTCGTGCGTGTTTTGAATTTTTTTCTTATTGTTTTATTTTTGTTCTTCTATTGTATTATAGACTAAGAGGAAAGCTACAGTCGAGCGGGCTGTGATGTACCCGCGCTACCTACATGTTAAATTATTTAATTAAAATTAATTTTCGTCTCTTCTCCGTGAACGGATGTGTTTTATTTTGCGCTTCAACTCTTCCGAATTTTCATTAAAAACAACCGATGTTTTATTTAGCCAAAATTTTCCGTAAAGTCCCCTGTCGTCTCGTTTCCCGTGCCATAGGTAATAGTGTTACCTAAGGCGTGTTCAAGTTCTGGTTTATCAGAAGAGGCCCTTTATAAGCTTCAAACTAAAATGGCTTTATTTTGGCCGAAACACGTAACGGTTAAAGAGTTCGAAGCAAGGAAAAAGAAAAATCGCCCACTGATTAAACTTCCTTTTTCTCCTTTAGCAACAGCCCAAAAAATTATTAAACAAAAAAAGCTAACATGCTCCCTAACTCTTACATATCAAAATTTTAGAGGTCTTTTTACTAAACTTTATATCTAAACAGTCTTTCGTTTTCTTCTTTAATTGTTGTGTTTACTGAGACTTGGTTACAGCCGGAGATCCTAAACTCCGACGTAGATTCCACCATCAACTTTTTTTTTTTCCTTTATTTAACCTGTTCTTATATTCCGCCGTCGTCGGAATTATCAGTTTATTTGCAACATTGTGTGCACAATAGACCATCTGTTATCAGACAGAGATCACTTTTCAGTCCTCGGGGACTTTAATATCCAAAATTGTAATTGGGCAACAAGTGTTAATTCAAATTTTTTACTGTGCTCACGGCACAGAAAATATTAACTTTTTAAATCGGTTGATTTCCCAATATGATTGGTCGGAAATGTATTTGTCTACTGATATTTTAGTAGCGACCAATATTTTTTATAGGACAATTAATGGCTTTTTAGATATTTGTGTTCCGTTATTTTATCTAATCCTCGAGTAAGCCGGAATGGTTTACACGAAAGTTGTCACTGTTAAAAAATTTAAAGTCAAGGTTATACAAAAAATATAAAAGTAATAACATTTTAATTAATTAATTAATTCGTTGTAAGGCTCATTTTATTCACAACCCCAAACAGTTTTATAGTGTCGTGAACACGAAGCGTAAGTCGAACGCGTTTCCAACAAAATTAATGTTTGAAAATGCTATTGCAGATACCGTCCAAACTATGGCCGATATGTTGGCAAAGTTTTCAATCGATTTATTCAGCTTCTCCACAGAGTACTCACTTTTATCCATACAACAATCCAAGTTCGACTTTTCTAAATGAAAGCTCACTCTAAGGATCTCTATAGTTAAGCCAGTTTTCTCACCAGGCTCTAACGGTGCTCTCACTTGTATACTTCGTTTCCGAGCCAACTCCTTAAGAAACCCATTGCTCAAACTATTTTCGCTGTCTTCAGTCTTTCATTCCATTTGGAAGGAATCTTTTATTATTCCCTTACTTAAAAAGGGCTGCAAGTCTGATGCAAGCAATTATAGAAGTATCTCTAAATTGTGGGCTGTACCTAAACTTTTCGAGAATGTTATAACACTTGCAACATTTCTGTCGATTCACATCTGGTGTTCCTCTGGGAAGTCATCCCAGTCCCCTACTTTTACGCTTTTTATCAATGATCTTCCCTTGTTCATACTTAACTCCCGTACCCGTATAAGGATGATGTACAAATTTGTAACCAATTTAAAGACAACCATTGTCTCTCACATTTACAAGCGACCTAAATAGTTTCAACTCTTGGTATTGTCAATTTTTTAAATTAATAGCTCTTAATGCAAGCTGATGACATTCTCTCGAGCCAGTCCGAAGGATGCTTCTTATACTCTTTGTGGTTGTGCCTTGGAAAGAATCACCCTAGTTGGTGATCTGGGGGTCCGTTTGGACCGAAAACTAAAGTATTCCAATCATATTACTAATATGGTCAAAAAAGCCATGGGTGTCCTTGGCTTTATTAAGAGATGGTCTACGAAATTCGATAAACCATATCTTACAGAGACCCTCTACGTCTCACTTGTTCGTCCAATTCTCGAATACGATTTATGCGTATGGTGTCCCCAGTACACTATTCATAAGGAACGCATCGAACTGTACAAAAGAACTTTTTACTTTTTGCTTTACGTGGCCTTAACTGGCATAAAATTGTAAGACTGCCTTCCTATAAAAGTAGACTTCTGTTACTTAATCTGCCTTCGCTAACTAACATAGAACCATAGTAGGGGTCTTATTTATTAACAACCTTATGCAAGGTGACATTGACAGTAAGGCCTTGGTAAGGCAGCTACACCTCCCTGTCCCTTACAGAAGTACTCGTTATAACCTTTCACTAATTCTTCCATATTGGAGATTGAACTATGAAGTGCACGATCCGTTCAGGGTTTTATGTTCGGATTACAAAAAACTTCAACACGTCATAGCTAGCACGAATTTTATCGCTGCTACGAAGTCTTTAATCCTTGCCTATCTAGTACATAATTAGTAAATAGTATTATAATCTTCCTCGATATTTCAATTCTTTCCTTTTTTTCTATTATCATGCCGCATTCTATCGTATCATCTATTTAATTTATCTATCCCTATCGCGTTAATTTTTCCTCGCGTTTCTAATCGCATTTCTACTTCGATTCCGTGTCGTTCGTTATGCGACGGTGCCTATCGGTCGGTTAGGCGGGAGGTGGTCTTTGTTTGGGTTCTGCGCGTAACAAGCATCGGCTTGGGGTAGGACCACTTGCTAATACATTCATTATATTTAACATTCAAATAAATTTAAAAAAAAAGAAAATTATTTTAAGTGGTTTTTTTTTGTTTATAATATTAAAAATAATCAAATTATATTTATTATAATTGTTTATTAATAAATGTTACTATTTTCATTCAGAATGTTTCAAAATTAACATTTCTCTTGTCGATCGCGGATGCAAACCGCGGAAACGGTCAAAACAGCATTAGCCTTACAGTCCGGGACATAGTGCACCAAGCCACCGCACAACTCCAGCGGCCGTCACCACTATCCGCCACTAGCTAGAAATGCACACAACTACTTATTGTTCTCTCGCTCTGCCTAATGCTTCTGCATTGTTTATACGTTTCTCTTTTTCCGTCCGTCAAATCTGTCTGATAATCCGTCAGCACGAGACTGCAACGTTCGACTGGTTTTTTGAGTGATATCTGGCAGTCTTGCTAGCTGGCAACTGCTTGAAAAAATACTAACAAATAAGCTAGAATGGGTTTTAGACAAGTTGGCAACCTTTCACCTATGCGATTCGAATCGAGTCAGATACTGCACCGATGAAGGTGGGCTGCAACCCAATTCGACAAGGATCAGTCCTCATACCTTTACCTATAGAATTCTGAGGCTGCAGAGGGTGATGAACATATAGCCCTTTATTGGAGGCCAGGAGTCACTGTATTGGATATGAGTCCTCTCCTGAGTGTCCGCATTGCGCACTAGAAGACGCAGAAAACATTGTGATACATGGCCATTCAGGTATTGCATCGTAGAAGACTGAGAATATTTTTCAGTGCTCCATGATAGTAGAAGGTGTGCTTAATAAAAAATGGGAGGCAACTGCATCTTTGCAGATGGCACACGAAAGACGCTGAGAAATAAGCTTGGAGCTAGTGTATGCGTCCCTGTATGCACATTCTTAAATTTTTCATTCAGCATTGAGAGACTAGAGCCCGAGGAACAGTGGGACAACACGTGCCTGGCTAGTAGTAGTACCTGCTGTTTTTAAACCCTTTGACCATTGAAAATGGTCAGAAATGGGTATACTTACTTTGTGCAAATGTATTTAACAGGCAGAAAAACTAACTAATATAAAAGCTAGAAAAGGCAGGAAGTTTTCTGTATACTATACGCCGATCAAGTTTATGTTCAAATGTTAGGTGCTTTAGAGTGCTTGAACGAAAGTTATCTGCAATTCACCTTTAGGTAACATCAAATTAGCAGGAATATTGAAGAATTACTGAAAATATATCTATTACATTGATCAAAAAATTGTGTGGTCAGTTCAAATTTTAAATTAAACCCTAATGATGTGGGGTCTTATTTTTAATTGTAAGGCCATGTATTGACAACATATTCACAATACAAAATAATCTGTTAAAGGAATTAATTAAAATTAACTCTAAATTCAATGTCAAAAAATGTACGAGTTACTTAAATAAATATGGTGTTTTGGGTAATACTGTTATTAATGCATTTATCCTTTTTTTTATTCGACAGCGATTGATGGACTCCGCGGAACAAGCAGCGCTCTCGGAGCTGGATGGTCAAGGTAGCTCAGAGGAAGGAGCTCCCAAGCAACAGCACTACGATGCTAGACGCATAAACGAGTATAATGCCGACGGAAAACTAGCAGACGGGGCTCGTCACATGGATATTCGCTTTATGCGTAGATTTGAACGGCTGCCGGTGAATCTCAGCCTTAGCTCGGTTCTGGTGCCGCACGGCGTCGACCTCGAAGAAATTGATGTGAAGTCCGCCTTGCAGTGGAGCGCCCATTTGGATCCTCTCTTTCAGAATAACTTAGAGCGAGATCCGGCATTGTCGTGGCAGTATTTTGGCTCCACTTCGGGTTTTCTGCGTCGCTTCCCAGGCACGGCCTGGCCCCCAGAGGGCTCAAAGGGCAGCAAACTAATCCACGACTTCCGCACGCACAACTGGTTTGTACAAGCCGCATCATCGCCGAAAGATATTGTAAGCAGATTCCCACGAGTTATCCGATAAGCATTGAAACTAAATATTTCTCTTTGCAGATGATTTTGTTGGACGCCTCGGCCAGCTTATCTGAAAAGTCCTTCAATCTAGCTATGGCCACAGCTTTCAACATACTTGATACCCTCGGTGAAGATGACTATGTAAATCTCATTACCTTCTCAGAGGTAATTAAGACACCAGTTCCCTGCTTCAAGGACCGGATGGTTCGAGCTACGCCCGACAATATTCAAGAGATTAAGTCGGCAGTGAAGGCCATTAAGCTGCAGGATACGTCAAACTTTACTGCTGGCCTTGAGTATGCGTTCAGTCTACTTCATAAGGTATGTGGTGTGTGTGTTGATGAAGTTCTCTCAGTTCAGCTCAAAATTTGGCTTTGCAGTACAATCAGTCTGGAGCGGGCAGTCAGTGTAATCAAGCCATTATGATTATAACGGAGAGCTCCTCGGAATCGCACAAGGATATCATTAAGCAGTACAACTGGCCCCACATGCCCGTCCGAATCTTCACCTATCTAATCGGCAGTGATTCGGGCAGTCGAAGCAACCTGCACGAGATGGCCTGCTCGAACAAGGGTTTTTTTGTGCAAATTACCGACTATGAGGAAGCCAGGCGGAAGGTCATTGACTACGCGTTGGTCATGGCTCGCCCAATGATCATGTACCAGGCTGATCATCCGGTCCATTGGACTCCCGTTTTCGTGGCGGGTAAATCAGGTGGTCTAGGACGAGACTCAGAATATCAACGACGCTTGGTTACGACAGTTTCAACTCCGGTCTTCGATAGACGAAATCATTCGGTGCGAGTGGCTAATCTTTTGGGCGTAGTGGGTACCGATGTGCCCATAGAGGAGATTCGTAAGATGATTCCTCAACATAAGCTGGGCCCGAATGGATATTCATTTATCGTCGATAACAATGGACGGGTGCTGTATCATCCGGATCTGCGACCCTTAAGCGATGGCAACCAGTTCATTGATCAGTTGAAGCCAAAGTACTCCTCAGTCGACATAACGGAGTTGGAACTGCCGGAAACGGAAACTGGCAACGACCACGACGTAGTCGAAATGAATAAGAATCTTCTTAATGAGGTGAGTAACTTAATTTTGTTCGTGTTAAAAGAATCGCTGGTCGTATGTTTTCTTTGCTTTTTCCATAACTGCTCTATCGCCCTTTCTTATTAACAGATGCGTGGTGACTTGATTCGGCCTAAAGAAGGTGAAACAGAGTTCACTGTGCTGAATCATTATGATGAATCAAAGCGAGTTGCCACTCGCACGCATCGCTACTTTTACGGTCCCATCGAAGACACGCCTTTTACACTAGCCATTGTCCTCCCCGAGAAATACGGTAGTCATGAATTGGTCTCCCAGCAGGAAATTCGACATTCGCGTAACAATGGTAAGCTGCGTTACACAAGGCCGTAACTTTAGCTTATTCATTTCGTTTTTCTATCTGCCAGTTACCGAATTTTTCAAAGGAGACAACTGGCGCGTACATCCCGATTGGGTCTACTGCGAGTACAATAGTGTCAGCGATCTAGAGAAGGAGCGTGAAAGTTCCGGTGAATATACCTCGCGTGACCAAGAGCCCAGTTTTGGGTCACCGGAAGAGCAAGTACTGCACTTTCTGGCACGCGCGGGACGCCCAGGTTGGAAGTGGATGTCGGTAAGAACACTATCCCAGCATAAAATTATGATTAAAAATCGATGTTAATTCATTCTCTGCTTTGTCTCGTATAGGTACGACCCAAGTCGCCACAGCCGCATCACAATTTGCACAGTTCCTCACAAAGCGCCACACATTTTGGCGCACAGCATCTGAATGTGCAGGGTTCTCGCAAGGCTGAGCCCTACTTCTGCGATCGAACCCTACTTCAGAGTCTAGTTCGCGACGCGATGGTCACTGATGGTCTGGACCGCAACACGACTGGAAGTTCGAGTGGCAAGGAGGACAAACAGTAAGCCTTATTTTTTTATGCTTCTTAAGTATTTTTGGCATATATCTATGCTCTAGTAAAGGGTATATTAATCATATGTCAACAGATCAACTATGCTATTCATACGTCCATATGTACACGTATGTCTGGTAGTTTTGCAATATCTTCCTTTAAGTAGTTGGGGCTCAGAATTATCACCACAAACCTCCCTATGGCACGTAATTCAGCCAAATTTGCAAAAACGCAACCAACGGGAAGATCTTCCCTATTGACGATCTTCAATATGGCAGCTATAAGTTATAGAAATAAGTTATTGATGATGTTTATCAAACATATTACTCACATAAAATGTTACAGTTGTAGTAAATGCAACAACAAAAATCGGCAAATTTATTAAGTTTCATCTCCCTAAATTGTTAAAAATATATATAAAGACATAAACCAAATTAAGAATATTATAGATGATATCAACAACGTTGTTAAAGTCTAACGCCATCAAAGGAGATTAAATATTGTAGTCCTTCGGTTGTCGCGTGGTGTCTCACCTTGTTTGACACCATCTAATAGTACATTTGACCGCCTCGAATGCATGTTGACTTTATTGAAGATCGCACCCAGTTACAGGTTCCAGCGGTGAGTGGGTCTCCGTGCCACTCGCAACCGGAGATTCTTCTCAAACTCCTATTATGAAACTCCTATATCGGAAACCAGTCCCCAGATTCGGAAAAAGTGTCTCCAGATAGGTGTTATGTTTTGCTGAATAATGCAACATCATTGACACTGTTAAAATGATTTCTAAAAACTTGTTGACAATTTTTTTGGTGGTGGATGCAGGTAAAATTAGGGGCGGACGAAAAAAATCCGGACATCGTTGAGTAAATTAATAAATCATCGTTTTATAAAAAATGTTAAAATAACCCAGGCCCACACAAAAAAAATGCATGATCTGGATATGCGGCATACGCAGTTATATATATTTTGGGTCGCTGAATCTTAATCCGACAGGTCAGAATTTCGCCATCACGTCTGGACTTCGCCATAACCTCAAAAAACTGAAACCCCTTTGCATACTACGCAAAATATATAAAACACAAATAACTGCATTTGTCGGATTTTCAGATCATAATAAATTATTTGTTAGTGGGGTTGTGTTATGCAACATATTTGCGTGCTTGTCTGCTAATATTCCATGGTATGTGTTACAACGAAAAATCAATGTATGGATTAAGAGCTCTTCCGAAAATTGGGCGAAGAGTATTTTATTGTTTGGTGGTACCGACTGTAGCGATTGAGAAAAGAATTGATGGAAAAGGAATTTTCTTTTTTTTAAGTTGGTCATTAGAAAATTTGTTTACTTGAAATGGGGCTTCAAAGCAATGTGAAGGATGGTTCAAAGGCGGGAGCACTGACATTACCTTTGATACATTTTTTAATCTGAGTTTTTAAAGACATGTTTGATGAAGGTTTAATTTGAAAATGGTTTAACGCACTAAAGCACAACAATTTTTTTCTTGCATATATTTCCCATATTCTTCTTTCTTAAATGCAACTACGTTTCTTAATTATAATTGTAATCTTTTTTCAAATGATATATGTAAATAAATAATCTTATTTAAAAAAATGCACTCTATAGTCCAATTGCCACATTGATGGCCATTTTAAAGAGGTAATTTGAAAGAAATTACGCCGGTCGAGTAGTTTTTAAAAATGCAAACGCTTTTGATAAAATATAGACGACCAAATTGATGCGGAATAAGATTGAAATAATACACGTGAATGCAGATAATTTCCAGACTAGCATATCGCTTGACTACAACGACAAATCCTTGCCTTTAACCACACCCATTCTTACATTTTCCTTAAAATTCTCCATAGGCAAGGCTATCAGAAGTTTGTAGTGGCCACTTCATTTGTTGCAACCCGCTCAGGCCTATTGCGCTGGATTGATCACATCAAGAGACCTGAAGATACGCCTGAACCGTAAGTTTACCAATAAATTGTGTTTCTGGAGCCATGAGACAGAACGATTCATATTTCCTTCTGTATGCTGAAGACCCACTGAATTTCCGTAAAAGGTAGGAGAAGACATCTAGTATTTCATTCAGTGTGTCATCGAAAAATTTACAAAAATAAAATACAGTGAGAATTCTGTTCTAAAATAAGGATATTCTTATTTTCTGTATTTTAAATTAAAGAATTGTGAAACAAAACGAAATCAAGTATAGTTTAATAAAAAGAAAAAACGATTTGCTAATAAATTCTTCGCAAAATACTAAAACGCATTGAAAAGATAAATGAAACCCAGTAACGGGATTGCAATTCCACAAAAAATTGTTTATTCCCTTTTATGATTGTATATTATTGTATGATCTATCCTTCATTTGATATTGTGCATTACTCAAGTGCACATCGCAAAATATTTTAACGCATTAAAATATTCCTGGAAAACAAATCGACGAAAATTTAATAATTAATGTATTAATTTATTTTAATTATAATAAGGATAAAAGTGCAAAGGAGTTGTCGGAAATGTTTGATATAAGCTATGAACTATTTACAACCTCATAAGCCGGGCAGGAAAGAAAATCGGCTGCACCATAATAACTCTATAGGCAGCCCACAGAAACTCACAAAGCCTTAGTTATCAAAAATATTGCGAACAGTGGGCGTACCCCCACCGTCAGCCATGAGACAGTTAGTTCTCAAAGTTAACCAGTACTCATGCCATTTTGCCAGAAAGAAGCCTTCACTTTCAAAGATGATTATTTATAAACGGCTAAGCTCTACTGTTGGCAAGTTGATCAAACTACGGAATACGACGAGACAAAAAAATGATGTATCAGGAAGAAAAATATAGCCCGTCAACCAAAGCATTATGAGTCCAGTTTGGCAAACTTTCTTGTGTGAATTAAACAGGCCCACAAAAATAAATTCTATTCAAATTTGGCGACCCAAAATATTCATATTCATATTACTGCATATGACGCATAGCCAGATTATAACACTTTTTTGTGGTTATTAACGAGTGGGTTTGTTGATCCTTTAATACCAAATTAATTAGGAAACAAGCACAAGTCTATATGAAAACCTAGATCTTAACGACTTTAATGGCCAAGGCGGTGGTGTTGTTTTGTGAAATTATTGCACGCTGATAAAGTTTTAGGTTAACGGCTTTGGCCACGCTCCCTCCCTCCCACTTAAATCGAATTCCAAACATTATTCTAATGCAGGCTTGTTCGTAATTTGAGCCACATGAATTCTGAAAATTTGGTTATCGTTTTGGTTAGGTGTTTAGCATGTGTATCGTCGTCGAGCACACAACACTGTTGCTTCGTGCTTGTTTTTGTTTTTTTTTAAATACTTATGTGCCCTAATATAAAATAACGCCAAATATTTTTAATGTAGGCCAAAAGTGGGAGAATCCTTCGGCAGGTCGAATGAAAAGTTTCATTTTTGTATTAAAATTACGCTTTTCGTGTTTCAGGCACTTCAGTGAGGACAATGTACGTGCCATGGACACCTCGTGGTACAAAAGAGCCGTAGATCAACACACGGTGGAGCCGGATAGCTTCGTATACAGCGTCCCTTTCGGTTCTGGCTATGCGATCAAGTCAAACTTAACGCTGGTGACAGCATCGCATGCAATCTTTGTAGAGCACCGAGGGCACAAGGCACCGGCTGGAGTGGTCGGATTACAGTTTCAACACGATTCACTGGCCAGGCATTTCATCAACATAACCTCTGCTGTAAATATACAATTTAACACACCATGTCTAAGTTGTCTTACGGGGTTTTCCACTAGTGTACTGGTATGACGGGCTGCAAAAGGACCTGCGCGTCAGACAATCTCGACTGTTATGTGCTAGACAACAGCGGATTTGTCATTATTTCAGAAGAAATGGAGCACACAGGCAAGTTCTTTGGTCAAATCGATGGTACCATTATGGACTCTTTAGTTCAAGACCGCATATACAAGCGTGTAACGGTAAATGATTATCAGGGCGTCTGCTCAGACTCTGATAATCCTTATACGGCAGCATGTGGCATGCTGACTCCGAATCGCTTGGGTACATGGTTATTCCGTCATGTGGTCGCATTCAGCGCCATTTGGTTAACCTTTATGCCGGCAACATTGCGTGCTTGGCCACAAGACGACTACGAGACATACGAAAACGGGGATGTCATCTTTGAGGAGAACAGTTATTCTGACGAGTACGAGGAGACCTTCGATAACGAGTACAATATTCCGGTAGACCAGGAAATGGATGAATTCTTTACAACGGCGGATGTGGTGAGTGCGTACAACATCCATCACAGCTTACAATACTAATTTTGTGTTTTGTCTGTTTTTCAGGAGTACACGACGCCGCCTTCAAAACAGCACAAGCCGCATAGTGGACCTAGACTCACGACAGATCCTCAAAACGCTCGCCGTTGCGATTTGCGCACCGATCTGTATATGCTGCAGCCGGAACGCCTCAATCAAGGCGGTCAAAACAATCCACTCAAGGTGAGTATTACTTGTCATAAAAGCCAATTTAATAATAGTGTTGGGTCGTTTCATATTTGTACAACTTTAGTAAGGCTTTTTTGTATATATAATTGTTAAGCTAAAATTGCAATTCAAGCATCGAGAAAAATGATGGCGTGTTTACGGAGATTTCTTGACCGAAAACAAAGCCAAAATCGTTTTGCGAAGACCCGATCTTGAGGACACATCGCGTCCTGTAGGACTCTTGTAGTTTATGTGAATGAAACCAATTTGTTGGAAATTGTCAATTAACAACTCAAGAGATTGCTAAAACTTTAAATTGCTTTTTAATAAAATGTGCACAATTAAGACAAGTTGCGATTAAATTGTACTAAAAAATAAAATGACTTACTAAAGTTTTTAAACCTGCCTAATATCCCCAAGAGACATGACCTGCAAGTATTTAAAATGGCATAAAAAAAATTACACAGCAAGTAAATGGAAGAAGGAGGTGTGGTAAACCCCCCAAAACATACAAATATACTTATTTTTTGTCTGTAGCTCTAGCCTACAGTGTTAGCCATGTATTTTACCATAATCAGTTTTAAAACAGCGACCGTAAAAATCAATCTTCAAAATTAAAACTCAAAATGTTATGATTATGTCATTAGTTATATTGTTTAGGCCATGGAATGGAAATAAAAAATGCATGGTGAATTGTTTTTTTCGGACGAGGAATGTGTGTAACAGGAAGAAGAAGGCGTCTCCGAGATGAGATGTATATATAATTAATCAGCATCAATTACATAGTCATGTCTTACTGTCCGTCTATTAGTCTGCCTGTTAATTTGCCGGGCGCAATAATCTCCGAAATTAGAACTATCAAATTGTGTGTCCACGTTATTGTAAGAGAACATCGTAGTGTCACAAATGTTTTTTAAAATTTGTACTCGCTCTTCCCGTTTCTGTAAATCAGTAATAACTGTTTAGAAGCTACATTATAAGCTCAACAACTACAAGTGTCATATACAAATGCAAATACGAACGTTTTATTACATTTTCATTACGATCGGACTATAAACAAGTAAGATATACGAATTTAATACGAATTGAATTCATTTGAATTTAACCTTAAAACTTTAGTTCTGCAAAAATACTTACATATAAGTTACAACAAATTATAAAATTACCTAAACGGTACTATATTGTTGATAATGTATTATATTTATGAAGCATAACATGGTGTCAGCTTACCGTGTTAAATATTCCGACATGTTCAATATGATTATCATTTTTATTTAATACCTTTATGATAAAATTACTTTAAAGTCAAGGTTCATATAAGCGCGGCCTTGCCACATGTGCACATATGAATAAAAATGATAGTAAAACTTGTGCGTAATTTGGTGTTGAGAGTTATAAGAGTAACGGGTATTAGACGCTTTTTGAAATTTGGAAAATTGTATAGACTACTTTTGTTGATTACTTTCTTTGTTTTCTGATTTTAGGGTAAACTGACTAATTGCCATGTCTCGGGCTGCGAGCGGCCATTTAGTGTGCAGAAGATTCCGCACAGCAATCTTATTCTTCTTGTGGTAGATACGTTATGTCCATGTGGCTCTAAGCAGCTAGACATTGAGCCAATGGAGGAATCCGGCATTGTGGGTGAGTAGAAATGAAATCACGGTAGCGTTAAATATGGACTCCATCATTACTTTATCCATAGGTGCCTGCAGCACGCGTCGGCAGAGTCAAGAGCAGGAGTCGCGACGCCGCCCAAAGAAATGCATTAACTATCATCCCGAAGAGATCGAGATACAGCAATGCGGGCGTGGTACCACATTGCTGTATAGATCTGCTCCTGTCATAATTATCCACCTTCTGATAGTCACCGTGACCTATGTGTTGGCCAACGCGTGATACGAGCTTTAAATATGATCCAGCAAACGGTAGACAAATACAAATATTATCAAATTTAAGTATGGGTTGAGGAAGCTAAATCTTTTTAAGACGTTTCCTCGGCGACGACCGCTAAGAGAGCACTGAAATTCCAAGCAGAGTAACAGATTCCATTGATTAAGTTTCAGTCCCGGGACAAACGCACTTTACGCATAGCCAAATGAAATCATTCCAAGTTAATATTTTTATGTTTGTAGACAATAATTTAAAAAAATACTAGTAATTATACCGGAATTAGAGAAAACACTTATAGCTAATATTAGTTAATTGTGTTAACTTGGAGATATATTCTGCTGTATCGGCACTTAAATTTCAAGTCGTATTATTATTGATTAATTCAATAATCAAAAATGGAATATTACTAATATATTTTTTCAATCAATAAGGCAACCCCTAAACAGCAAGGTGAACAGTTGATATTTATGTGTATATTAAAAATGGAAGTATTGTATTTAATAATCTACATATGTATGTATGCATATGTATACCTACCGAAATATTTAACTCAACTGAACAAAACATTAATTTATTTATCACAAAACCAAAAAAAAAAAACATGAAATGAGAACACAACTTAAGATTTGAACCAACTTCGTACGCACAAATTCGAGTAATACTAAAAAGAGGAGGTTAATGTTCATGAAGTCACCTAATAAACAGAAGACTAACATGCTAGCATTAATGTACACACATATTTATACATATGAATGTATGTATGCACATATGTACATACGGTAAAAATAAATGAAAAAAAAATACACAAAATAAAGCAAAGATCAGAGAATAAAAGACAAACATCAGATAGAAACGGTCCATATCAAGGACATATGTACATATGTTATGTACTTAACTTTTTTTATCAGGCTCAGGCTAGTTGGCGCTTCGGAGTAAGATAACTGCTGAATGCGGGTCCTAAGCGGTGCCTTTAATTTCCTAAAATGCATTAATCATGAATTTAACTAAACTTATCGATTCCCTCAACTTATTTATCACGTGGAATATATAAGTTTTAATTTTTTTTTTCTTTTTCAATATTTCCAAATGCTGCAAAATACTTTTAATTCTATTAGTTGTTTATTAATGTACATGTTTTGAAAAGATTGAGTTACTGTATGTACATATATGCATGTATATTTCCAAATGCTGCAAAATACTTTTAATTCTAATAGTTGTTTATTAATGTACATGTTTTGAAAAGATTGAGTTACTGTATGTACATGTATGCATGTACATATGTATATATAATATACATAAGAAGCGAAAAATTAACAACAAAGTGGATGACCGAAAAGTTATACACAAAAAAACATTGATACATACATACATGCGTGTTACAATAATTTAGAAAGAAGTTAGTTTTCATTTTAAATTTGATTTTTATATTATCTTATTATACATTTAAAGTATAAAAGTATACTATTCAACATTTAAAAATTAGGCAATTAATTGTATAACGTACAACCAAGAGTGTCGCCAGGCCGTCAATCAGATAATAGAATTATAATTTAAAAATTGTGAAAAATTTGTCTCGGGTACGAGAGATACTGTTCTCCTTTCCAGACAACTTGTCTAAATTCAGACAAAAAGAAGGAATGGCTTATCCATTAAGGAATTTATATTCTAGCTCAGGATCACTAATCAAGTCTTTCGAGCGATATACCTTAGTTTGACTGCCTGGATGAACGCGCCTATCTGAGCTATTCAAAAATCTAGTCACTACCTTTGGGATGAAAGTTTTGGTATTCAATATGCAGATCAAATTTATTCCAAACATCAATCAGTGTTTTCTACTGGCCTACTCTTAACAAATCAGAGGTGATCCCAAATTTTATAATTATACCCTTCAACCATTAAAAATTGTCAAAAAAGGGTATACTAACTTTGTGCAAATGTATGTAACAGGCAGAAGGAGGCGTGGGACACCCAACAAAGTATATATATTCTTGCTCAGCATCACTAGCCGAGTCAATTAAGCCATGTATTTCTGTCTGTCCGGATGTCTGGATGTCTGGATGTCCGGCTGTCCAGATGAACACACAGACATCAGCTATTATAAAAGCTAGAGACACCAAATTTGGCATGAAGGTTTCTGTGTACCCGGCGCAGATGAAGTTTATTTCTAATATTGGGTGCCACGCCCACCGCCCCCGCAAATCAATAATTTAATCTTTTAAGGTATAAAGGCTTTCGTTACGACATTTTTATTAAGTAGTAGTATCGTACCAATTGTTGACTCTTTACGTTTCAAAAAGGTCGAAGGGTATCCCACTGTCGCGTGCCGCTCGACTGTTGCTCTTGTTATTATTAATTTAGTTAATGATTCAGGCCCTATTTCAAAAAACCCAAAGGTGAACGTAAAAGGAAAAAAAAGAAATCTGCGAACCCATATATATTGTTCAACAGCGTCAACATCCGTGTCGATCTAACCCTTATGGCAATAGCCATGTTCGTCTCTCGGTCTGGACCAATGGTGCCCACCCATGCAGTTGGGTTTTTAAATTGTGTTTGTGTGGTGAAAGCAAGCGCGAACTCTGCTTAGCGTTCTTGCTTTGCCCTGAGCGAAAGGGTAAAGAACTGCCCGAACAGAAATCTCGAAGTCCCACGGACGAGTGTAATCACGTTCGTGGACAGAGCTCTGGTCTAGGCGAACGCATTTTTATGTCCGTATGAAATCTACATAGATCACAGAGACTTTAATAATTACCACCATCCAATTGATATCTATAGTAACCGTAACCCTTGCAGGTTTTGGCTTAAATCTCCTCTGATTATTCCAATACTAGTAATATATAATGGCTCAGAATTTTATGAGATTGTTCATGGTTTCATTAACAGCTACAATAAGTTGAATACCGGTCGTATACCTTTTTGTAGGTGTATAGTATGTAGGTGTCCGATTTTAATGAAATGGAGAAAGAATACGTCGATTAGACCTTTGAAAGGCTCTAATTAATTGTGCTATTTTAGAAAACAATACTGGTCTTCATTCAAAATCTTTATTATTTATATGATTATAATTGAAAAGTCCCTGGCCTATCATAGAAAACTTATTCTTTTGTCAAAATAGTTTGTTTTATTCAACATAGTTCCCTTCAAGCGTAATACGAGGGTCGTTTGATAAGTCCGTGACTTTTTGTAAAAATTATAAACGAGTGAGTCGTTTGATAAGTCCGTATAATTATACGAGGGTCGTTTGATAACCACTTTTTGATTGCGGCACTGCTCTAAATACAACACTGCTCAGTCAGCAGTTATCGATTAACAGCTGACTGTAAATTTTGAAAGCTGCTTTTTTGTTTGCGTTTTATAGGCATTGAAAGCAGACGATCTCGTGAATTTTAACGAAAATGGAGATCGAGATCGTCTGCTTTCAATGCCTATAAAACGCAAACCAAAAACGCAGCTTTCTCAAAATTTTACAGTCAGCTGTTAATCGATAACTGCTGACAGGAGCAGTGTTGTATTTAGAGCAGGTGCGCGGCAAATACAAAAAGTCACGGACTTATCAAACGACCCTCGTATAATTATACGGACTTATCAGGACAGGAGCAGTGTTGTATTTAGAGCAGGTGCGCGGCAAATACAAAAAGTCACGGACTTATCAAACGACCCTCGTATCTTGGCCAAAAATGAATTTATTCTGCAAAAGTAATAAGATTTGTAGGAAACGTTTGGTTTAGGCTTATTTTTAACTTACCGTAATTATTTTTTACGTATGTATGTATATAATCGCTAAATGAAAACTGGTTTAACTCAAACCACTTTTATTTCATGCATTATATTCTTTAACCCAGCCCCGACATAAGTGAATATAAAAAGATTTGGTAAAGGTTAAATAGATTATAACATCTTCATTGACGCCAGTTTCCCGACCAACGACTTCTCGTTGCATGCTGCGAAGTTCTCACCGAATAGGGAACTAATAAAATATTATATTTTTGTGTATGAACAACATTTCTTTTGAAATAAATCGCTTGTGGGACACAGTGCGCACCGTTCTGACGTTTAACTGAGAATTAGCCAACAACAAAATTCATGTAAATTTTATTATTTTTAAAAAATCAATTAAAAAAAAACTAGAAGCGACCGCCAAATAATTTTTTACCTGAGTTCATGATAAATATAGCGCTATCAGTAAAAAAAATTGGTAAAGGTTAAATATCTTCCTACATCTTCGATTTTGTTTAAAGTTTTTTCACTGATAGGGTTATATTTATCAAGATTTTAAGTGAAAAAATATGTAAAGGTTAAATAGCTGCCTACATCTCCGATTTTATTTAAATTTTTTTTCTGATAGGGCTATATTTAACAAGATTTTAGGAAAATTGGAGATGTAGGCAGCTATTTAACCTTTACCAAAAATTTAAACAAAATCGGAGATGTAGGCAGCTATTTAACCTTTAACAAAGATTTATTTAATTCTCATAACACATACGAAAGTATACTCGTAAACTATAAGGCTGAAAATATTCTTCTTTTTTGTTTTTATTCATATTTATAGAGTTTTGAGTTTAATTGTTAGTGTCATTTTGGCCGGCTTGAGGTCAAGTTCAACGAAAAATAAAAGATATTATTATTATTTCTTACTAAGTTCCTAAGGAGTGGAACTCCACGCCCGAAAGAGCAGACGTGCAAAACAAATCTTTGATGACGGATGCCGAATAAGCAATCTAAATACATAAAAACATATGTACATAAATTGGAAAAGAAAATAAAATAATAAAATCAACAGATTTTATTTACCTTCGAACTTGAACTACATCCAGTCCAAATGACTCTTTTATGAATTATTTTATAATTAATGTTATTATTTTTACCGCATTTAAAGCAGGAACATGAACAATTGGGATGAAATAAATATCATGCATTTAAATATGCTTAGAATCGATAAAGAGCTACACAAATGTACATACATACATATTTAAAAACATGTGTGTACACATTACATTTATATATAATATATGTACGTACATACATACATCAAATGAGTACCTTTTTGAGATGTGCGTAGCGTTTGGTTAATGCAATCGTCGTTAATTTGGTGACACTCTATGTAAAAGTTACTAAAAAGAAAAAAAAATGGAAAAATATTGAAATGTTTAATTACACAAACACAATTTCGACTATACATATATGTATTACCCACACGTCGCTATTATATTAAGAAAAATATTTTCTGTGTCTTAAACTTGTATAAAATATGTCTTCCATTACGAATATCTAAAGAAAAAATAAGTAAACATTAGTATATATCTTAAAAACTTAAACTTAACAAACAAAAAACATCCATAAATTTTCCACTTAGCTTGGAAATCTTTGAGGCCATCAATTAATGTAAATGTTGGCTCGTTTTTGGCAACTTAAAGCTGCCAATATAAACCAGCGAATATCAGAAGGAAACCAAACATAATGAATGAACTGAAAACAAAAACAGTTTTAAGCCCATAGATTTTAATATACAATAATAATATTATATATGGATACACATACATACATATGTATATGTTTGTATGTAGTATGTTCATATATACATACATACATACATACATACAGCTATAGGTTCTCTTGGGAATGTTTAGGCAACTTAAGGAATGAAACAGAGCATTCACAAACATAGATCCAATTTTCTTTACCGACACTCATCCACTATTAACTCAAAGGGCAGTACCGCTCGCCGATTCTATTCATACAAAGGCGTACGTAGCGACTTATGACATATTACCAATATGCATCGAACATATAGATTACTCAAACAGCGGAAATTACTGGTCTGAATACTTTCGGTGGTAAAGGTTAAATAGCTGCCTACATCTCCGATTTTTTTCACTGATAGGACTATATTTATCATGAATTTAGGTGAAAGAAATATTTGGCGGTCGCTTCTAGTTTTTTTTTAATTGAATTTTGAAAATAATTAATTTTACATGTATTTTGTTGTTGGCTAATTCTGAGTAAAACGTCACAACAAGCACTGTGTCCCACACGCGATTTAATTCAAACGAAATGTTGTTCATACACAAAATTATATTATTTTATGAGTTCCCTACTGGGTGAGAATTTCGGAGCATACGACGAGAAGTCGTTGGTCGGAAAACTGGCGTCAACGAAGATGTTTAATAGCTCATATACTTTCAGATAATCACATGTGTGAGGCAAAGAAATTTTTTAGAGTTCCGGAAAAGAGCACCGCGGGCGAAAAATTTTTTGAAAAAATAAAATTGCGCGCGCGATTTTATTTTTCAAAATTTTTCGCCTGCAGCGCAATTTTTCTAAACACTTAGTTTTCGTTTCAAATGATTCGGTTTGTAGGACACTGTACCGTCACAAAATGTTGCAGGCAGACTGGCGCCTTGCACAAAAAGGCAACAACAAAATACATGTAAATTTAATTATTTTCAAAATTAAATTTTAAAATAACTAGAAGCGACCGCCAAATAATTTTTTCACCTAAATTCATGATAAATATAGCCCTATCAGTGAAAAAATTTAAAGAAAATCGGAGATGTAGGCAGCTATTTAACCTTTACCCTTTCGGTTATTAGCGATTGGCTATCTTCATTAGCAACCTCGAAGAAGCGCACAACGGCATCAAATCAGCCGCACGACGACAGCGGAACGAAGAGGACTGGTGTAATTCTGCACACTGTGCGATCGTTTCAATGTGTGCAAAAAGTATCACGTAATTTTGAATTTTTGCGGGTTACGTATAATCGAATTTAGATTTTTTTTGTTTTGTAATGTTGGTACACTAATCCCGTACATCTGTACCAAGTTTCAAGTGTAAAGCAATTTTTGTTTAGTTGTGAGAGGCGTAAAGATTAAAAGTGTTTTTTGCTTCGAAAAATATGGATTAAAGGACTTGCATAAAAAAAAATAAAAAATACTTAAGATAGAGTGCTCCGAAACACTTAAAATTTTGACAGTGGTATACGGTGAAGCTGTTCTAAGTAAAAAAATGTTTACAAGTTGTACAAACTCATTCAATATGGCCGAGAAAATGCCAATGACGAGCCTCGCTCTGGACGCCCATGCACGTCAACGACTGATCAAAACGTTCAAACAGTGAAGAAAATTGTTTTGGAAAATCGGCGAATCACTATCAGAGACGTTGTTGAGGATGTCGGTTGATCGGTTGGCTCGTGCCATGAATTTTTTTCTATCGTTTGGGCATGAGACGTGTGTCAGCGAAGTTTGTTTCAAAATTGCTAAATTTTGACCAAAAGAAACGTCACATGAGCATCGCTCAAGATCTGTTGATTGACCCAGATTTACTCAAAAGGGTCATAACTTTTGACGAACCAGTGGTATAAGGTAATGATATCGAAACCAAAGCCCAATTATCCCAATGGAAGAGCCCATGAGAGCCATGACCGAAAATAGCAAAAATTGGCGAACACGCAAAACACTTATAAGCTCGATTATTCGATTCGATTATGCGTAACCCCCGACAATTCAAAATTACGCGATACTCTTTGAACACACCTCGTATATGCATGCACAAGCTCGCATATGAGTGTATACGTTGATGGTGCAGTTTGAAAAAAAGAAAATAATTCGGCAGCGCACTGGCAGCTTGACTTCAATTTTGTGTTTCGGCGTCGAGAGTCAAGAGACTAAGGCACAGTGAGCAAAAACGTTTATCTTGCGTCGAAAATCAGCTGCCAGCGCGCAAACTGTCGTTGTCAAACTTTACAAACAACTCATTTGCGAGCTTGTGCATGCATATACGCACACATTGAAACGTTCGCACAGCGTAAAGAATCACACCAGCGCTCATCGTAGTGGTGGGAAAACATCGGACGACAATCGATGTGATCGATGCTGCGTTGCCTTCGATGTATGTCGATGTTTATATTTCGATGTTTTTGATATTGTCCATTACTTATTACGTCCCGCTACTTTCTGTTTTAAACATTCACTCTGCACGCGTAATTCTTGTCTCAACATGGAAAAATTTAAAGGAAGTGGACAAAAATCCAGTAAGTTAAATTTAAAAGTATTTGGTGGTAATTACATACTTACTTTTTCATGTATTGTATTGGAAGAGGGCGATGAATCTCCATGCAGCTCAAGCAAAAAAATGAAATTTGGGAGAACCAAAGTGTGGGAATCTTTTAAAAAGATATCGGAGAGCGAAGCCAAATGCAATATTTGCGGACAGATTTACAAGACAAGTGGCAACACTACAAACTTTTCAGATCATTCAAAACGAGTTCACCCAACCACAAGACTTGAGGTTGTTTCCAAGGAGATTGGTAGAATTGACGCATTTCTAACACCTTCCAAGTACGACAAGACTTACATTCGTAAACTGACTCTAGACGAGCATGTGGCCAACATTATTGTATCCGACCTTCGGCCATTTTAAGCTTTGCGGCATATTAGATAACAAATATAATTCGATGTATCGATATTATCGAGGTTTTTAGCCAAAACATCGAAATCATCGAGGTACGCAAACATCGAGGTTTTCCCAACACTAGCTTATCGTTCTGCTGTCGTTGTGCGACTGAGTTGATGCCGCTGTGCGCTTCTTCGGAATTGCGAACGAGGAGAGTCGATCGCTCACTCGTGAAACACTTCGGGCTCTGGGTTTCCTATCTCCGCAGAGCATCAAATGAGTCAAATCCGCCGTTTGAGTACTCCATATGTTTGATGCTTAGTGATATTACACTTCGCATCACGAATTTGTAAAGAAATTTTTGAGAATTGCTACTGAAAGAACTCGCAAAAGCCAGAATATTTGGGTTTGGATTTTATTTTAAGCTTTAACAGCTGCCAGCGTCACCTATTTTGTCAAAGTCATTTTCTAATCATTATTTATATTTTACTCATTGGGCATGAATAAAGGTAAAATAAGAAACAAAAGAATTAATGCAGAATTTTTTGTTTTTTGCAAGAACTTTCACCACCAATTCCATGAAATCCCTTCAGAATCGTTGGCCGAAAAAAATGTTTCAGTGTTATAATCAGAATCTACATGTGCATACATACCTACACGCATACACATGTACATATGTACATAAATAAATGATACACAACATATACACTTTCAATTATGCAACAACGATTTGCCGATCTATGTATATACATATACATATATGTATATGGTATATGTATTTATTACTATACTATAATCAGAAGTTTGACACCTAGTGCTATAATACTCAGTAAAAATTTACGTCCATTACGTTCGATTAAAGAATAAAGAAGGCACAGTTTACAAAAAATGTAAGCTTCCTCATCATATATTGCATGAACCCATCATGACCCTGAACTATTTTTTTGGGTTCAAATATTTTTCGTGTGATTTGAGGTTGAGTCAAAACATAGACGTGCAGCGTAAATTTTGACTTCTGATTCGGGTTTGGAAAGTCAAATTAAATTTTCATATATTCTACTTATTTTGGGGGATATTCAAAGCCTTTTCAATTTGTTTTTTTTTCATGACATGTCTGCGTCACCCATATTTTTGAACTTTGTTCAATATATTTGTTAAGAATTTAGATGAAGAAGTTGTTAAGCGCTACTTTCTAGTTTTTTACACCCTTTGACCTTCGGTCCAAGATGGTAAACTTACACGGTGTGTCCCAAAAAAAAACCGAACTTTATATTTAAATCATACAATATACAGTGCCATCTATTGAAAATTTGCCACATTAAAAAGATATATTCATCCACTTTCAAACGCACCTAACTTCCTGTAAGTCGGATGACAGATGTTAAAGTGACAGCCATCTCAATAAAACCAAAAGTGTGCTAATGGTTCCAAAATAAATGGAGCAGATATAAAATTTTGTGTCAAACTTGAAAAAATTTGCTGAGACATACGAATTAATGAATAAAGCTTATTGTGATGATTGTATGAATCGTTTGCAAGTTTAAACGTGGTTTACATGATTTAAAAATGGTCGTGAGGATTTAAATGACGACCCTAGTGCAGGAAGTAAGGAAACTTGTAATCGTGCTGACTTGGGGGAAAAACCCGCGAAATCATTGGTATGGATGCAAATTTTACTACAAGAATGTTGGCTGATTGAATACGAGAAAAAACAATTTTTGGAGAATTTTAACTGAAGATTTGCGGAAAAGAAAGGTCTGTGCACGATTTGTTCCACATGAATTAAATGACGATCAAAAAATCGCCCGCGTGGAGGATTGCAAAGACATTATTGAAACTGCTGAAAACGATCCAGACTTCCTTGATTCGATCATAACTGGTGATGAGACATGGTGCTTTAAATATGACCCTGAAAGTAAGCGTCAATCTGCTGAATGGAAGTCCAAAGACGAACAAAAACCTAAAAAATTGCGTTTTCAGAAGTCTCGAATCAAGCAATGTTGATTACTTTTTATGATTCGAAGGGTCCACAAGGAATTTGTTCCAGAAGGTCAAAGGAATCGGTCCTGTTGGACCAGAATATCCAGCAGGAAAACAGCTGTTTTTATTGCAAGATAATGCAACACTACTTAACAAGACCAAAAAAGTGAACGAATTTTTAATGAAACAAGAGCAACAGTCGAGCGGCACGCGACAGTGGGCTCCCCTTCGAACTTTTTGAAACGTAAAGAGTCAATAATTGTACAATACTTCTACTTAATAGAAATATCGTAACGTACACCTTTATATGCGTCTGTGTATGAATACGTGCATATGCGTGCATCATTTGATTGGTCAAGCACAAATGTATGTATGCGTTTGAATGCAAAAAATGCGTGTGCATAGAAAAGAAGAGAAGAACAACAGATGGCGCTACGCGCTCGCATTCTCTTTCCTTTTCTGTCCTACATGAGCACTGAAATGACGTCACAGCTTGCTGGTCTGTATACAAAATCAAAGCAAACAAGATTTTTGTTTAATAACTTCTGTGTTTGTTGTCCGATCGGAATTTTGACGCTATGTTGGTATTATAATACACATATGTATTTACGAACCTTCACCGAAACAATTAGTGTGATCAGAATTTCTACTTCTGATTTTAGTCTTGGAAAACAAAAAAAATTTAATATTGTTTTAAATAAGTATGATATATTTTTTACCTTTTTTTTATTTTGACGATTATGAAAACCTTTTTAAAATAAAAATTTTGACGACTCTACCATTTTCCGTTTCCTAATTTTTTTTATTAGATGACAAAGAAAAATGATTTCATGCAGTGATTTCGGAAAGCGTTAAACCAAAAACATAGTTAGCTACCAAACTAAATTTATGAATTGGTTTAAATTAAAAAGAAAACCTCCATAACCATAACAATATACCTTTAATAAATTCAGGGGTTTTCAATTGGGACGACGCCCTTTTTGTCTAGATTTTCTCCTCAACGCGTAGACACATCTACAATACGTCATTATGTGTCATTTGCATTCAGTAATGTATACCATTCAATAATAACAAGTAATACCAATCCAAGACGCTAAATGATTATAAAACTTAGTAAAAAAAAAGTCGGGTTCGGTCTATTTTCTTTTTATAACACAGGCCCACAAAAAAAAGTTTCATGATATGGGTATGCGGGATATGCAGTTATATGTATTTTGGGTCGCGAATGATCAAAAACATATAGAAGCATATATCGCACTACCCAAGCATGACCCCCCATTACTTTACGGGGCTTCAAAAATTTTTAGAGTTTTTTGAGGTTAAGTCGAAATTTAGACGTCTAGTCGTCCAAAATTGCATTCAATGGGTGCACCGGTGGCGTGACGGTCGTATGAACAATATTAAGGTGCATTCCTTAATGGTACACAACGTTAATGAAAAACCCTATACAATATCAGTTAAATACTTACAAACTAATCAAATTGTTTTTAAAATTTCAAAAGATATTTTAAAAATATTCAAAAGAAATCGGTAAATTTTTTTTTGTGCCAATTATACGCTCAGGGGCGTTAAGAGCTTTTTTGGGGCCCGGGGCAAAAAAAATTCGGGGACCCCCCCCTCCTCCCTATTAACAATTGAATATATTACCCTGAAAATTATTGGTAAACATATATAGAATAACATTTAAAAGGTAATATAATAATTTTTTATTTCAATCACGTGTTTTACTCAGAGATACAAATTGAGCATACATGGTCTGAAAAAGTTTCTTCTTTTTGCGAGATTTTGACAATAGAAGCGAATGTTTCTTTTTAGAATTGTTTTTTCCTGACTTTTTTTTCACTGAACTCGTGGCTTTCTCATGCTCAATTGACAGGCTCAGCAAGTGATTCAAACGATCTTGTTCCATTGTAGATCTCAGTCGATTTTTGATGAGAAGCAGTTTACTAAAGGCTCTTTCACCTGACGCAACTGATGGTGTCAAAACTAATAGTGACCGCAGAGCGACACATGTTTGGAGTAATATTTTTTCATAACCATGGTCAAAGATTTGCGATGCATCTGATACATAAAAGAGCCGAAAATGTAGAAGAAATCAAATTACCACGAAACACTTAAATTTTCTATTGATTACAATGAAGTAACTTTCCAATTCTCAGTGATATCTCTTCGCACTTTTGATCATCTATGCATGTATGTATGTATGTATGTATGTATGTATGTATGTATGTGTGTATGTATGTATGTATGTGTGTATGTATGTATGTATGTATGTATGTATGTATGTATGTATGTATGTGTGTATGTATGTATGTATGTATGTATGTATGTATGTATGTATGTATGTATGTATGTATGTATGTATGTACATACAAATTCCTAATAAGATATAACAATAACGTATACATACATTCAGATCCATTTTTCTTCATACAAACATACATACATATATAAAATACAATTAAGCAGATAAGTGGAGTGTAAAAAATCGTTTAGATTGTAAACAATTTCATACTAATAATCATGTTATTGTTATAAAAGCATGAAATACATACATAAATTGTTGGTTCATTGAATTTCTCAAAAACAAAAAAATATAATATCTTTTTCAACATACTGAAAACCAAAAATAAATATACGCATGTAAATGATTTAATGGCACTTAATACATACATACATATACATAATAAATATATATTTCTATATTTCAAAGATAAAACAAAATAACTTACACAACTGTTGGGTACTATTTAAGAGAAAATTCCGACTATAAACCCCAGACATACAACGTTAATCACATGACATAACGTTATTCATACACATACTTACATAGTATATACATATATACTTTATTTATGTATGCAAACAATTTTTTTGAGTAATTATCTAGGAGACAAGCTTTTTCAAAATGCAACTATCCAAATTTTTTTTTTTGAAAATCCAAGTGTTTTAACTGCTTGTTGTAATGTTTGCCGGAGAATGGAAGAGTTAAGTATTTAAAGAGTTAGTAACAAAAACATTTTGCAAAATTATTATTTCTGTGACACAGTTTTACATATTGAGTGGAATTAAATGATGTCACAATGTACCATAGACAGCAAAAAAACTAACGTTAACAAAAAAAATTATGGTATGATAAAATAAATAAATAATATTCTAATAGCTTTTTGAGCTATTGATCATCTGCATTGACGACAGATAGCCATCCAAAAAATATCGGGCTTCTGCATAACCGGCAACCAATCTTCCAATTTTTCTTTAAAACTACTTTCTTTTGCTATTAATATTTCCACGCAACTTACCTTTTCCATTTACCGCTTTATGCATCAGGAGTTCAAACCATGGATTTGAAAAAAAAAATAAAACTTGAATAAAGAGCATTTTTAGAATGGCTCATCTTTTCCTTTATTTAATAAAACAGGTGGAAAACAACACAAAATAATGATTTAAAGTTAAATAAATTATTAAGAAATGAAGAAAAGATGAGATAAATCAATAAGGAAGCGAAGAACGTCAAATTGAATTTAAAAACGGAAACAAACTTTGAAGATCCTTACTATTAAGATTAGGAAGTCTACTTAAAAAAGTACTTATAATGAATATTAAATTGCTCATTACATCAATTGAAAACACACACAATAACAAGTGAATTATTAAGCTTCAATAATACAACTAAACCAATATAAGATTAATATGAACAGTCGAACGTGAGTTCTAAAATATTTAAAATAAAGAATGATATACAAATAAACAACAAATCAATTAAATTGCAATAGGAATAACGAACAAAAGAGGGGAAATGAAAAACAAGGGGGATACACTGTATGTATACTATAATTGACATGGATAAATATACAGTAGAGTCCGGCTATAACGACTCGGCTTATAGCGTGAGTGCGGTTATTGCGACGGAAACTCGATGGCTTGTTTGGTCCCCATACAAAGTTATATGAAAGGACAGTAACAGTGCTTAGTGATCAAACGACTCTGTTAGAAATGAATGTATCTATCATTGACTGACGTCACTCTGTTTGAAATGTATGTATCTATCAGTGACTGACGTCACAAAAATATTAACAGCGTGCGTGTGCAGACCTCGTTCGTATATTCCATGAGATGCCCCGTTATATTTCTAGTTTGTTCTTTTTTCAAATAAAACTTAATGCGTGAATTCGCCAAATGTGAGTTAATGCACTAAATGCGCATGATGAGCTCATTCAATTTACGCTCGCGACTTGTGCATTACGCTTACAAAATGTCTTTTAAACGAAATGAAATGTGATGTAATGCTTATGAATATGCATTATATGTATACGAATTATGAAAAACCTATGTTATTAAATTAAATTTATTAAATTTTTTGTTTGATTAAAAAATTAATTTGTTTTATGTTAAAACATATTACAAACATGGCAACCATTGAATAAACAAAAAAAAAATGTTTTCTCTACCTTTCTATTAGTGCGTCTTCGGGGAATAATGACATAAGTTTCACATCCGTTTGGGTATTTTGATGAAAAATTTATAGAACAAATTCTGTGAAGTTTTTTAAACACAATAACTTTTGTTTACTTTAGAAAAAGGTATGTACTCATAAAAATATATTCGTCTCCTCGAGTTTGATATTGTTATTAAATATATGTAACGAATGAGTCCTTGAGATCTTTAAACATGATAAAATCCATCAGCGTCATTTCTTAAATTTTTTGCGTTTTTTAGGTTATCTTGGTCTTTTTGTCTGGAGCAGAGTTTGGATATATTCAACAAGAGAATGAAAAGATTAATTAAGGATGTTATTTTATATCAGTACATAGCGGCGGCGGATGACTTTTAACTTAATCGTTGCCACTCTTGCAATATTCCAGTGTGAGCATATAAATTCAAACACGTCCTCTCAATATAATTCAGAAAATTTGAAATCTTCAAAACACATGTTTAGCCCAATGACGAATAACAAACAAAATGTTTGGCACTGCCTTAACATTTTGTCAGGACATCTGCTGCGATCCATTCCGTCTGCATTTAGCCAACTTCAATGCCACCACTTTTATGAAGTCGTTGTATATAATGGTGAAGTACATCGATGTGTTTCGTTACTCATTAGCTGCTTCTGATAAGGCCAGATACTCGTATTCAGTATTTAATAAAGCAACCGTGCGTTGCTTACGCGTTTCCCAGCTTTAAGCAACGCCTGCCAATTCGAATGCCTGCCCAGAGTAGGAGCTCCGGTCTGGAGAAGCCCAGTCAGCGTCAACGACTTCGTACATCTCTTTTCCTATTTAGGTATCGAAGAATGCGTTTAGCTCCTTTCTAGTGTTCAAAATTTTACCGTTGAATTGACTCACAAAGCTCACAGCATACGTAATGTCTTGGGGTTACTGAAAGAAACATAAGGGCACCTATTAAGTTTCGAAATGGATGCTTATTCACTTCTCATTCATCTGTGTCTACAGGACGCTGCAATATGAAATTTGCCTCAATGGTTAGTGCCGGCTTGCACTCCGTCATTCCTAATCGCCTATGAATGTGATCAATGTAATTTGCCTGCAAAATGATGATGTGATATTTCTGCAAATTCTGTCTAAATTAAATTTCCAAGAATGTTTTCACAGGCCCGATGTTTCTCATCAAGAAGGTCTCACTATTTTGTGTTTTTATCTCCTTCAGCTATTCAGGATGATTCGAGGCTATTAACAAATCGTCTATGTAGAACCTGATAAGCAGAAGTCTGCCTTCTTGTCGTCTAAAGAATAGTCACGGGTCTTGCTCAGTAGGTTGTGATCCAATCTCTTGTAGTTTAGCAGTCAGCTTCTAGTACCATCTCAACCCAATCTGTCAAAGTCCGTAAGGAGCCCTAATTACGAGGGTCGTTTGATAAGTCCGTGACTTTTTGTATTTGCCGCGCACCTGCTCTAAATACAACACTGCTCCTGTCAGCAGTTATCGATTAACAGCTGACTGTAAAATTTTGAGAAAGCTGCGTTTTTGGTTTGCGTTTTATAGGCATTGAAAGCAGACGATCTCGATCTCCATTTTCGTTAAAATTCACGAGATCGTCTGCTTTCAATGCCTATAAAACGCAAACCAAAAACGCAGCTTTCAAATAAATTTTACAGTCAGCTGTTAATCGATAACTGCTGACAGGAGCAGTGTTGTATTTAGAGCAGGTGCGCGGCAAATACAAAAAGTCACGGACTTATCAAACGACCCTCGTATCATAAACTTATTTTACTTGATTATTTTGTTGTTTATTGTGATAGATAAGGCTGTCCATTTTGTGTTATTTCCGATAAGCCAGACGATCGACTGGTAAAAAATTCATGATAGTCTGATAAAAGGATTCATGATATCTTCTGATCGGCTAGCGTTTTCAGCGCGCCTTTATCTTGCCTTTGTTTGTTTTATTTTCTTTTGTACGAAATACCATGTTGTCAATTATTTTTCGGTCATTTGGTCTTTCAACAAACAATGAACTGATTTTTAATGGCTGCCGTCCATTCTGTGTTGTTTGAGTATCTGTTGCTATGAAGGCCATTTCACATTCCTCAAATACGTCTTTTATTGATGATTCATTATTCGTATCATCCGCATTTAAATTTCTTATGTTTGGTGCTGGTTGGTAGACCTTGTGCGATCTGTCTGGCTGTCCAGAACGGAACAATTTTGGACAACATGAGGTTGTTCTTCTTCTTCGGACTCTTTATCACCTGAATTCTCCTATTGATCCTCGTGTCCACCAGATTTTATAAACACCTCAACGTTGCCTCTCTCACTTTCGTAAAATGCATGATAATCACTCTTGAAACCAGAAGAGTTTTTGAACTTTACATCCTTTGCTGCTATTACTATACGTTTTCTCGGATTGTACAATCGATATGCCTTTAATTCTTTGGAATATCCGATCAGAATGCACTCCTCAGAACGTGACTCAAGTTTTCCTTGGTTTTTACCTTGGTACTAAATATTGACGTATAAGTAGGCGCTTGAGTTGTCCACAGAGTATATGGTATCTCTCTAACAGTGTTCTGTTCTGTCGCCACGCGATGTGTCGGATTGTAAAGCGTTGTCCGATTTTATGGTTGTTCATGAAATCATCGCGGATCCGATTTGATATTTTTTCCATTGTCGCTCTGCAATTTTTTTTTCTTGTGACCAGTAAAATTTTCCAAAGCTGCATTATAGTTTTTAAAGGCTTCACAGACTTCCGCATTCTGTGAAAAAAACTTCCCAATAGCGTAAGTAATCATCTATAAAAGTTACAAAATACTTGCACCTGGTTAATGATTCTGAAAGTATTGGTCCCCACACATCACTGAGCACAATTCCCAACGATTGATTTGTACTTTTTTCAATAGCGCTTCTATTGCTATCGCTACTTGTTTTTCGGCTATACATATTTGTCATTTTGATAACTTTGCGTTTTCAATTATGTTCATACCGTCTACTTCACCTTTTATAGACATACTTTTTAAGTCATGTTCATTTAGATGTTCCACATGATAATGCCATACATCAATTACACTCTGGTTTTCGCAATCGATTTTGTTCGCTTCATATTCTTCTAAATTTACCGTTGTTTTTAACAATTACGGCTTCAATTTTTCGAAAATGTTCTTCATGTCCTTTATCAGTTATATTTTATACTGAAATTATGTTTTATTTTTTTTTAATTTAACATCATTTTTTCGGTTTTCTTTTATTTCTATTTTCACGTCACCGACACCATTTTCTTTGGTTGTTTCATTATTTGCCAAACGCAGAGTCTTTTCGACTTCTGGTACACTTTTATTTTCACATGTAGACACCACATTCCGTTTTCATTTTCGACAATGAATGCATTATCACACGTTACCGATTTGATTCGGTTTCCCCAATCTCTTGCAACAAGTGTGTGATCGGTTTCTTTCTTTTTACTATTCCAGTAAAAATATCAAATAATTTAATCTTACATTTTACTTTAATTTAAAACGAATAAAATATAATTAATTTCAAATTTTTAATTAATGAACACAATTTTAAAAATTATCATTGAGTTCTATAAATGAACTTACTTTTTTCGCCGTTAGTCTTAATTTTTATATAAAATTCCTTTTCTAGTTGACTGTCGAAATAAATAGATCATTTTGAAATTTCCTTTTAATGTTGGTGTTTAGTATTTTCGTGATCTTTTGTTTCACTCTTTACGTCATTGTTTTTTTTTTCGGCGGTTGCGCGCGATTTGCCCGACTTTGTCGCATGCAGAGCACTTTTTATACCCTTCGACCATTGAAAATGGTCAAAAAAGGGTATACTAACTTTGTGCAAATGTATGTAACAGGCAGAAGGAGGCGTGGGAGACCCCACAAAGTATATATATTCTTGCTCAGGATTACTAGTCAAGTCGATTAAGCCATGTCTGTCTGTCTGTCCGGATGTCTGGATGTCTGTATGTCCAGATGAACACAAAGATCTCAGCTATTATAAAAGCTAGAGACACCAAATTTGGCATGAAGGTTTCTGTTGATCCGGGACAGGTGAAGTTTATTTCAAATGTTGGGTGCCACGCCCCCCGCCCACTCAAATCAATAATTTCATTTTTTAAGCTGATTTGCGAGCTACATATAAAAGATACAAAATTCTGAGTGAGACCATACCTAGCTAATTATAATACCAACAACACGTCAAAATTCCAATCCGATCGGACAACAAACACAGAAGTTATTAAACAAAAACCTTGTTCGCTTTAATTTTGTATACAGACCAGCAAGCTGTGAAAGAAAAGGAAAGAGAATACGAGCGCGTAGCGCCAACTGTTGTTCTTCTCTTCTTTTCTATGAACACGCATTTTTTGAATACAAACGCACACACACACATACATACATTTGTGCTTGACCAATGAAATGATACACGCATATACAAGTATTCATACACAGACGCATATAAAGGCTTACGTTACGATATTTCTATTAAAGAGAAGTATTGTACAATTATTGAATCTTTACGTTTCAAAAAGGTCGAAGGGTATCCCACTGTAGCGTGCCGCTCGACTGTTGCTCTTGTTTTCGCTTTTCTTTGTGTGTCTTGCCATTCCATTCTTTCCTTGCGTCACCGCCTTCGCACACTTGTGATAGAGCAACACGTTTGGTAAAGGTTAAATGTATCGGAAGCTGTAAGTTTTTTTAAATTGAATTTTGAAAATAATTAATTTTACATGTATTTTAGTGTAGGCGAATTCTGAGTAAAACGTCACACTCATGCGCACAGTGTCCCACTAGCCATATGTTTCAAATGAAATGTAAATGTAATGTAATGTAAAATGTATGTACAAAATTGTATCATATTATGAGCTGCATACTGATTGAGATTTTCGGCGCCCACTAAGCGAACTCGTTAATCGTCAGACTAGCGCGCGCGACTTTAGTTTTTCAAAAATTTAATGTAAAGGTTAAATAGCTGCCTACATCTCCGATCTTTTTTAAATTTTTTTCACTGAAAGGACTATATTTATCATGAATTTAGGTGAAAGAATTATTTGGCGGTCGCTTCTAGTTTAAATTGAATTTAAAAATAAATACATTAACATGTATTTTGTTATTGGCTAATTCTCAGTTAAACGTCACAAAGATGCGCATTGTGTCCCACAACCGATTTATTTCAAACCAAATGTTACAAATGCACACACTTAAATGTTTCTTGTAATTTCAACCAAAACTCTTTTGATGTTTCAGAGTTCTCTATATTTGTTAATTTAGATGTACTAATAGAAAGGAGTATTTCTGTTCACGCAATTTCGTCCAATTTTTTCCATTCCGTTATCTGCATTGGATTATCTGGACGTGGTTATGTCCCATCTACATACATTATGCCAATGATCGTTTTCATGTGCACTGTGCGCATTTTCAACTACCCACCATTTTCGTGGCTTTTTCTTTGACTAAAAATAGTTTTTTAAGAATCAGCTTGTTGGCATTCTGAGTTTTCTAGGCCCATAACCTGTTGGACTTTTCTTCCGGAGCAGAATTCGCATATTTCAAATAAAAGAATGAAAAGATCAAATAAGGAAGTTATTTTATTCACGATACAAAATATGCGCGTCTGTTCATCGCGGCGGTTGACTTTTGAATTATGTATGTACATATACACATATGTTTGTACTACTAAGCACCGAACACAAAGAGTATTTAACAGCGGATTAACTCGTTTGATGTTGTGAAGGCGACCCTAGAGCCCCAAGCAGTGTTGACAGCGCTTTACAGAAAAAATTCGCTTAATCGTGTTCAAATATAAGCTAAAATAAGGTAACTTTTTTTTCAAAATAAAATGTAATATAGCTATTTTATGTTCAATAAAACAGACATAAAAATTAGTTTTTGATGCAATTTTTTATTTTAAATTAGTGATATAATATTATCTACATCGGATCCTTCAATATCGGAAGCCTTATGGGAGTTATTTGTTCGAATGATTTTAAAATATTTATTAAGAAGCGTGTAATTGTGGCAACATTTATCCGTCCGGTGTATGCCAAACCCGGAAAATATAAAAAATATTAAATTATTTAGTGTATTACCTTATCCATAAAATTGTGTTAAGCGTATCCAAGTGCATTCTATTTCTCAACTTTGTTCTCATGGGGTTCATTTGGCTGAACACGCGTTTCACATCGGCTTTTGACCACGGCAAAAATATTAAAATTATGCTGAATGTGAATTATTTTCGTGAGCGTCTTGGTAGTTTAAAACAGCCCAAAATTTAACCGTTTCATCAACGTTCTGCCATTGAAACAAGTGTATTATTGCATACTGCCTTGAAACTTCATCGATATTTTTGACATGGAAACATTCAAAACGTCGACAATGTTATCCTTTTTGGGACGAAGTACATTAACGACTTAGAATAGGTCAACACGTTCTGTCATTACAATATTTAAAATTTAGCTGAAAAATCCGCTTATAGCAATTTAAAAAAAATTAGCTGTCACACTCTGAAAAAAGCTTAATTTAGCTAAAAAATAGCTGACGTGGCAACACTGGCCCCAAGCGTTTCACGAGCAGTGTTGCCAGAATGTTTGAGCGAAGAAAAGCTAGGTTAGAAATAAAAACAGCTGCATTTTATGGATCAGTGATGCCAATTTGGCCTTTTTCCGGACAGATCTGTCCTGTTTTCAACTGCTACATCCGGAAGAAATGTCAAACATCCTCTATCTGGAAACCTGTCCTTTTTTTATTTGTTTTATCCGGATAAATTTTAGACCTAATTTATATTATTTTATATAATTTCAAATTGATTTTTTACAATTTCATATAATATCAAATTAATTTTTGCAATGAGTTGGCATCTTTTTTATGCAAGCTGTTATCGATATCGTGTGAAGTCGTAATTTCGAAACACATGTGCGGAAAAACTTATCTGCCAAAGGAAAATTATGAACAAAATTTTCGCGATTGCTGGCTGCAGCAGCCAGATTTTATAAACTGGCTCTGCAAGGATAAATCTGACAGTACCAATGGCTACTGCAAGTTGTGCAAGTGCAGTGTGAATTCCAAAATAGATTAAATTCGAAACAATTTGTGCTGCCATGAATATAAACTGCCAGATAAATATTTATTGATGATCGGCTCCATGGCAACTTATGAGGAAAATAAGATAGCTGAATTAGAAGTTTTCGATTAAACAATAAAAATGGGGAAAAAAGTTCTGTCCTTTTTTTTGTTCTATTTTTTAAATTGTCAGCCTTTTTTCCCTGTTGTTAGGCCATGGATTTTAAAAAAATTCATGGTCTACTGTGTTTGTCGGAACGGAAATGTGCGTAACAGGCAGAAGGAGGCACCTCCGACCCCATAAACTATATATATTCTGAATCAGTATCAACAGCCGAGTCGATTGAGCCATGTCTGTCTGTCCGTCTGTCTGTCTGTCCGTTTGTATGAACGCCTGGATCTCAGCAACTATAAGAGCTAGAGCCATAAAATTTTGTGACAACATACGTGTATACTCAGGTGTCTCAACGTTTTTTTTAAATTTGGTCACACCCCTTCCCGCCTCTGTAAATCAGTAATAACCATTTAATATGCACGATATACACTCAACAACCAAAGTTGTACATCTCACATGACAAATTCCTTTCCACGGGTGTCTCAACGTACCATTTATACTTAAACAGACCTAAATTACGCAAAAATACCAAAGTTCAAATCTAGCGTCGGACACACAGCATTTTACAAAACTTTTTATTTGCATAGAATGGTAACAGAATTGGCTCAGAGTGCAACTTTGCCGATCGAGCGAAAAATGAGGCAGTGGCTTAGTAGTTAGAGTGGCGGGCAGCTGTTCTGCGTGCGCGAGTTCGAGTCCCATGTGCGGCCGGTGCAACTTTTTATTTTAATTACTTTTTTTTATTATTTCTTTATTCTTATGAGCTAAAAGGAAAACTACAGTTATTAAATTACATATCAATAAAAATAGTTTTCAAAAATTAAATCTCATGTTTTTATGCAATATTTAAGACAATCAATAAGTTACGAATGTTAGAGCGGGACGCCGATACATGCATGTCTGCTTTTGCACATTTACGTTTCGGCGTCCCGATCTAACACACATCAATTGCCGAATACGCCAACATACGCAACTGTCAGACTTGTGCAACATTCGGCAAAGTTTATAAAGTTTTGATTAAACATGTTGCGTACCAAAAAAATTAAAAATTATTGTTTGCTCAGCTATTAAATTATTGAATAGAAAAAAAGAAGAAAAACATGTTACACATTGATCGCAGCAGCAATCGAACCCGAACACTGTCAACATCATTGGTCTTCGAATCCGGCACAAACTCCACTAAGCTACTGTACAACTTTACATCAATTTATTGCCCTCTCGCTCTATCTAATGGTTATACTTCTTGTCTATTCGTTTTTGCATTGTATACATGTTTTTCTTATTTTGTCTGTCAATTGAATTTGTGCGTATCGTTCGAATTGAATAATGAGAATATAAAATTCATATTTTTAAATTTTTCCAAATGAAGCAAAATTTTCATTCATATAAAATAAATGATACACGGTATACAATAATAATCCATGGCCTTCTACAGTCAGCACCTGACTGTAGCGTTCGACTGGTTTTTATTATTTTTCGTTTTTTTCAGTGAATTCTTAAAAAAGGCATGCATTCAGTACTTTTAGATAAGTTTAGCTTAGAATAACCAAATTTGTTGAAAAATTCTGTACAATTAACCTGTTACATGAAAACAAGGTCACAGAGGTAACTGCCGACGTGTAAAGCGCTACATCGAGAAAGTTTTTCCTTATTTTTAGATTTAATGCCTCCAATCAAGGGCGTACGCAGGGGGGGGGGGCAGGGGGGCACTTGCCCACCCCTGTTCAGAAATAAGTGATGAGATTAAATCAAATATTCGAGTC
Source organism: Zaprionus africanus (assembly GCA_018151435.1). NCBI lineage: Eukaryota > Metazoa > Arthropoda > Insecta > Diptera > Drosophilidae > Zaprionus > Zaprionus africanus. Next base: position 5,731 of record JAECXB010000256.1, on the reverse strand, counting down.
CCTCAGAGGAAAGAAGTCGAAAAATTTGGAAAAATTGTGACGAAAAAATCCTTGACCCCCGTCACAAAATGTTGCAGGCAGAATGGCGCCTTATACAAGAACGCAACAACAAAATACTCGTAATGTAAATTTAATTATTTTTAAAATTCAATTAAAAAAAAACTATAAACTTCCGAGACATAATTCTCACCTAAATTCATCATAAATATAATTTAAAGAAAATCGGTGATGAGGGCACAAATTAAACCTTTGTCGACAATCCACATTTTTTCGATTTTTTAAAAATGTTCGCCGCTAAATAACCATTTTTGCCCACTTTGCCTAAGTCTCTTGTCTCTCGACGCCGAAACACAATGTTGATTTCAGGCCGCCAGCGGGCTGGCCAAACATTTGCCTGTTTTCAAACTTCACAAGCAATGCATACATTCATAAGTGAGCCTGTTATGCCAATTTTTTTCGCAAAAACAGGACAGACTTGAAAATAAAAAACAGGGAAAAAAGGCTGAAAATTTAAAAAAAAAAACGAACTTTTTTATACCCTTCGACCATTGAAAATGGTCAAAAAAGGGTATACTAACTTTGTGCAAATGTATGTAACAGGCAGAAGGAGGCGTGGGAGACCCCACAAAGTATATATATTCTTGCTCAGGATTACTAGCCAAGTCGATTAAGCCATGTCTGTCTGTCTGTCCGGATGTCTGGATGTCTGGATGTCTGTATGTCCAGATGAACACAAAGATCTCAGCTATTATAAAAGCTAGAGACACCAAATTTGGCATGAAGGTTTCTGTTGATCCGGGACAGGTGAAGTTTATTTCAAATGTTGGGTGCCACGCCCCCCGCCCACTCAAATCAATAATTTCATTTTTTAAGCTGATTTGCGAGCTACATATAAAAGATACAAAATTCTGAGTGAGACCATACCTAGCTAATTATAATACCAACAACACGTCAAAATTCCAATCCGATCGGACAACAAACACAGAAGTTATTAAACAAAAACCTTGTTCGCTTTAATTTTGTATACAGACCAGCAAGCTGTGACGTCATTGCAATGCACATGTACGAAAGAAAAGGAAAGAGAATACGAGCGCGTAGCGCCAACTGTTGTTCTTCTCTTCTTTTCTATGCACACGCATTTTTTGAATACAAACGCACACACACACATACATACATTTGTGCTTGACCAATGAAATGATACACGCATATACAAGTATTCATACACAGACGCATATAAAGGCTTACGTTACGATATTTCTATTAAAGAGAAGTATTGTACAATTATTGAATCTTTACGTTTCAAAAAGGTCGAAGGGTATCCCACTGTAGCGTGCCGCTCGACTGTTGCTCTTGTTTTACTTTAAAGTTGCTTCATTGTTTCATCGACAACTTCTAATTCAGTTATCTTATTTTCCTAATAAGTTGCCATGGAGCCGATCATCAATAAATATTTATCTGGCAGTTTATATATATGACAGCACAAATTGTATAGGATTTAATCTATTTTGGGTTTCACACTGCACTTGCACAATTTTCAGTATCCGTTGGTACTGTCAGATTTGTTTTTAAGTTTTTAAAATCTGTCTGTGCAGCCAGCTGTCGCGAAATTTTTTTATAATTATACCCTTCGACCATTGAAAATGGTCAAAAAAGGGTATACTAACTTTGTGCAAATGTATGTAACAGGCAGAAGGAGGCGTGGCAGACCCCACAAAGTATATATATTCTTGCTCAGGATCACTAGCCAAGTCGATTAAGCCATGTCTGTCTGTCTGTCCGGATGTCTGGATGTCTGGATGTCCGGATGTCTGTATGTCCAGATGAACACACAGATCTCAGCTATTATAAAAGCTAGAGACACCAAATTTGGCATCAAGGTTTCTGTTGATCCGGGACAGATGAAGTTTATTTCAAATGTTGGGTGCCACGCCCCCCGCCCACGCAAATCAATAATTTCATCTTTTAAGCTGTTTTGCGAGCGACATGTAAAAGATACAACATTCTGAGTAAGACCATAGTTAGCTAATTATAATACCAACATAACGTCAAAATTCCAATCCGATCAGACAACAAACACAGAAGTTATTAAACAAAAACCTTGTTCGCTTTGGTTTTGTATACAGACCAGCAAGCTGTGACGTCATTGCAATGCTCATGTAGGAAGGAAAAGGAAAGAGAATGCGAGCGCGTAGCGCCAACTGTTGTTCTTCTCTTCTTTTCTATGCACACGCATTTTTTGCATTCAAACGCACACACACATACATACATTTGTGCTTGACCAATGAAATAATACACGCATATACACGTGTTCATAGACAGACGCATATAAAGGCTAACGTTACGATATTTATATTAAGTAGAAGTATTGTACAATTATTGACTCTTTACGTTTCAAACAGGTCGAAGGGTATCCCACTGTCGTGTGCCGCTCGACTGTTGCTTACTTGTTTTTCTTTGGCATTCTTTGACAGATAAGTATTTTCGCGCATGTGTTTCGACATTACGATTTCACACGATATGGATAACAGTTTGCATAAAAGAGTTGCCGACTCAATGTAAAAATCAATTTTAAATTATATAAAATTGTAAAAAATTAATTTGAAATTGTATAAAATAATATAAATTTAATCTAAAATTTGTCCGTCGAAAACAAATAAAAAAGGACAGATTTTCGGATAGGGGACGTTTGACATTTCTTCCGGAAGAAGCAGTTGAAAACACGACAGATCTGTCCGGAAAAATGCCAAATTGGCATCACTGAAGTAAAGTTTTAAAAGATCTAAGATTATTTTAATTTTATTAAATTTAATTTTAATTTAATTTAATTTAATCTGGGATAGACAAAGATACAACCGATCTAACATTTGTTGCAAAGAATTGGAGAAAACCCAGAAAAACCCAATCAGATCAGAAGAGTTAATAGTATTAGTAAAAAGTAAGTATATGTTAAGACACGCCCAACCGACCGAGGGGCAGTGTCATAAACGCGAGCATGCAGAATAGAAGCTAAGAAAAAATAGACAGGCGTTTCGAGGAAAATTTAACTTCTACCAAGGTAGAACAAAAGTGTCAATTTCAGGGCTAGTACATAAAAACTACACCAGGCATAGTTCCACGGTTAGCTAAGGAGGGTAACTTAAGTAATCTAAGTCTATTTGCATAAGGAGGAAGTCTTAAAAAGTTCTTTTGCACGGATTCAATGTGGTCCCTGTGAATCGAGTACTGAGGACACCAAACGCATGATCCGTACTACAAAATTGGACGAACAAGTGAGGTATAAAGGGTCTTTGTTAAATAAGGCTCGTCAAACTCCTTAGACCATCGCTTAATAAAGCCAAGCATTCCCATAGCCTTATTGACCATAGTAGAAATATGTTCCGAAAACTTAAGCGGAAGGTCATTGATGAAAAGAGTGCATAGAAGGGAACCTAAATGACTCCCCTGAGGAACACCAGAGGTGGCATGAAGTGGGTTTGAAAGGCAATCTTTAAAAAGTACCATTTGGGTTCAGTCAGTCAGATAACTAACAATCCAACTAAGAAGTTTAGGCGAGAAACCAAGAAGTTCAAGCTTTACTGCAAGGAGGGAATGATTTACTGAGTCAAAAGCTTTACTGAAATCAGTATAAATGACATCAGTTTGAAGATTTTGCTGAAATCCCTGTACCACAAAGGATGTCAGCTCAAGTACATTTGTCGTAGTGGAACGACGTTTGATGAATCCGTGTTGGCAAGGGGAAATGATGGATCTACAAAAGTGTTGCAAGTGCGGGGTTAAAACATTCTCTAAGAATTTTGGTATGGCCCATAGCTTAGAGATGACTCTATAGTTAGTTGCATCCGACTTGCTGCCCTTTTTGAGTAAGGGAATAATGATTGATTCCTTCCAAATGGAAGGAAAAAAAGAAGTTTCTAAGGACAACGAGAATAGTTTTAGCAATGGCTTACTCAGGGAAATAGCACAGAACCGTAGTACGCACGCGGGAATTCCGTCGGGGCCTGGCGAGTAAAGTGGTGTAACCAAGTGAAGATCCCTAGGGATTGAACTTTCATTCAAAAGTGGAGTGAAGATACCATTCGAACTTGGGATATTATTAGGATATAACTGAGTATTTTGGGTAGCAGGTAAATAAGTAGTTTGAAAAAACCTTGCAAACATATCGGCCATGGCCTGATCCGTGTCTGCAATAGCATTTTCAAATTCCAATTTACATGGAAAAGCCGCTGATTTACGCTTCATGTTAACAACATTATTAAAATTAATTAATTAATGGTGCTATAAAAGACTTTTTTGGCTAATGCCATATCAGTGCCAGGTGAAGATCAGACCAGTCAAATTTAGAATAAGGTTATTTAATAATAGAAAGTCTGCTTTTCTGAAGAAGCGCACACGCTTACTATTAGTGTTACTATTAGTCAAAGAATAATATCCCAAATCGGATCTTCAGGTACAGAGAGGGGTTGGGCCCTATTTAAAATTACCTTAGATGGATCAGAAACGAAACATAGATCCAGCGATCTGGAGTTAAGAACATGATTGACCTGCGACAATGACATGTCAAACAGTTCATCGAAAAGATCGTGCTGCTGGGAAGGCAATAGAGAATATGCCTCAGGACTAGGTGTCCAATTGCAATCAGGAATATTAAAGTCCCCAAGGACTATGAACTGATCCCTGTCTGATAACAGTTTAAATACAGTCTTAATTGCAGACAAATGTTGCGAATAGACTGATGATTCCGATGACGGCGGAATATAAGAGCAGGTTATATATAAGAAAAAACCGGGAAGGTGTAGTTTTACACAAATAAATTAAATATCAAATTAAAACTCCGGCTGTATAAAATCTGATGTAATGGTGGAGTCTACTGCAACAAGAACGCCACCACCACGTCGATCAGTTCTATCACGCCTGTAAATAGTGTACTTACTTGGTAATGAAGTCTCCATATTCATATAAAACATTTGCAAGAACTATTTTCGCCATTTAGAAGGTGTGCCACACACGTATTATTTAGTGGTGCCTCGGTATAAAAGTTTTCGTCACACAGAAATGTATCATCTAGTTTGGGGCATTTATGGGTAATGTGATATGACTTATTGTTAACATTATAAGCTAGGTAGTTCGGAGCTATTACTAAGTATGAATTATTAAACTGAAATGGAACTAATCTGGCAAGGGTGTACATGGGTTGTTTAAAAATTGGGACTTTTATACTTAAAATTATTTTTTGTTCAAAGCTTAGTGTATTCATTTTTAGGAAAGCATATATGTTTTGTTCAGTTTTATATGTAATATTTTGTACTTCTAGTATTTTCTTCTATTTGTTTATTTCTTGTTGATTAAAAATGAATTCGGGGATTACATTTACTTGTGCATGCTTTCTGTTATGTCGCTTAAATGATTAAGGAGTAATTCTATATTATAATTAAGTCTGTTTAAGTATTGTATTTTATCTAACAGTCTATCGTGTAAGTTTAGTTGTTTATAAATTGTGTTTTGAGCGCTTTCGAAACATTTTTTTATCAAAGTTTGTTCATTATTTATATGATCGGTTATGTTTTCAAATCGAATAAGGATTTCATTATTAAATATTTCTTGTCTTTCGAGATTATCGTTGGCAACCTTAGTGTCTTCCTTTATATTATTCAATTGGTCGCTTATTTCCTTAGCGTCATTAGCATCCATGTTACCAGTGACAATTTTAACTAAACTGCCTAACCCATTAATC